>JAECUM010035178.1:0-29255 GCA_016617855.1 Megalonaias nervosa
AAGGTTGTGGTTAATCCACTTGTAACTGACAAACCTTCTTTGGATCAAAAAGTTGATCTTATTGAATACCCTGATTTATACCCAGCTTGTGCAGTTACTGGAGCTATGGCAAAGAAAGCTCTTGAGAATGATTTCAATAAGGAAAGTATTCCTTTAGCTGACACATGTATTGGTCAGGTTTTTGATGAGGTCACTTTCACTCCTAATTTGGATCAATCAAAAGGTATTGATCAAAGTGATCCTCTTTTAAATACTCATTCTCTTTTATCTAATCAGGGTGGCAAACAATAATCACTTGTCATCGAACAGGAAAAAGATCCTGAGATCTCCTGTTTGTTTCAGACGGCCATTAGTGAAACTGAAGCCACTGAAGAACCTGTCTGTTATTTCATTAAAAATGGAATTCTTATGAGAAAATGGAGACCTCCCAAGGTACCTGCTAATGACAAATGGTCAGTGAACTATCAGATTGTAGTTCCAAAATCTTACAGACAGGAAATACTTAGTTTGGCCCATGAAACTCCTCTGGCTGGTCATTTAGGGATAAATAAAATTTATCACAAGATCTTGACTCACTTTTATTGGTCAAAAATCAAAAGTGATGTTTGTAAATACTGTGGATCTTGTCATACTTTTCAAATGGTAGGAAAACCCAATCAGAAGATACCTAAGGCTCATCTGCAACCTATTCCTGCATTTGAAGAATCATTTAGTAGAATTATAGTAGATTGTGTTGGTCCCTTACCTAAGACCAAGTCAGGCAACCAATATTTGTTGACCATTATGTGTGCGTCAACAAGATTCCCAGAGGCAATTCCTCTGAGGAATATTAAAACCAAAACCATAGTAAAAGCTTTGATAAAGCTTTTTTTTACTCAATTTGGCCTTCCCAAATCTTTCCAATCAGGTCAGGGGTAAAATTTTCTGTCTGGAATTTTCCAGCTAGTTATGCTTGAATTTGGCACTCAGCAATTCAAGTCAAAAGTGAAATTATGGTTTCACAGAACTTTACTTGAGAAAACATTTGAGTTTTGTAATCGAGTTCTTTCTCTCTTGCTCATTCTTCAAAATTTTCTTCAAATTAGTTTTTATGGCCCTTACAAAGTTAAGAAGAAAATGAATGAGTTAAAATATTAACAATAGTACTCTGATCTAAATAAATTAATGGAGTATTAATATATTGAAAGAGATAGCCAAGTAAATCATGCAATTAATTTAGTTGTACCTGTCCCACCAACTAAAGATTTAAGTGAAGAAATTCAATTGGACTCTGTTGATTTTGGAGCAACAAATCTTCGGAATTCGGAAATTATGAAAAATCTGGACCAGAAACTTTCACATTTACAACAACAAGAAAGGAATGAACTTAAACAGTTATTATTCGAATATGAGCACTTGTTTCCAGATATTCCTACAAGGACAAACAAAATTTTTCATGACATTGAAATTGTAGATTCAAAACCTATGAAACAACACCCATAGAGGATGAACCCTCTCAAACAGGAATACTAGGAAAAGGAAATTCAGTATTTGCTGGAGAACAATTTCATAGAGCCCAGTAAAAGTGACTGGAGTTCACCATGTATATTTGTTCCGAAACCGGATAAAACTTTCCATATGTGCACTGATTACAGGAAGGTGAACAGTGTGAAAAAAACAGATTCATTTCCATTACCAAGAATTGATACTGTATTGATAAAATTGGAAATGCCAAGTACATCACTAAATTTGACCTTCTGAATGGATTTTGGCAAATTCCATTAACGGAAAGAGCAAAGGAAATTTTGGCATTTGTGACTCCAGATGGACTCTATCAATATAAAGTAATGCCGTTTGGGATGAAGGGTTCCCCAAGTACCTTTCAACGCTTGATGAATATGATTTCCTCTGGTCTAGATAATTGTGATGCTTACATCAGTGATGTCATCATCTACAATGACACCTGGAAAGAACATCTAGCCACGATTTGGAAATTCTTTGAAAGACTCACTGATGCAAATTTGACAATCAATTTATCTAAAAGTGAGTTTTGCCGTGCTTGTGTAACTTTTCTAGGACATATTGTGGGACATGGTCAAGTTAAACCTGTAGATGCTAAGGTCAAGGCTATCTCTGATTTCCCTGTGCCTGTCAGTAAAAAGCAGCTGATGCGATTTTTGGGTATGGCCAGATACTATCAAAAATTTTGTTCCAATTTTTCTAATATTGCTGAACCCCTGACAAACTTGTTGAGTAAGAAAAACAAGTTTCTTTGGACTGAAAAATGTCAAGAGGCTTTTGATATGTTAAAAGCCATACTCAAAATTGTGCCGGTTCTTACAGCTCCAAATTTCAATCAATCTTTTAAATTATCTGTTGATGCAAGTGATGTTGGGGTTGGAGCAGTATTGATTCAAGAAGATAGAAATGGTGTTGATCACCCAGTGTGCTATTTCTCTCAGAAATTAAATAAGCACGAAAGAAATTACTCAACAATCGAGAAGGAATGTTTGGCTTTAATATTGGCATTACAGCATTTTGAAGTTTACATTAGCTCTGCTCCTTCTCCAGTTGTTGTGTTTAGTAATCACAACCCCCTTACTTTCATCGACGAGATGAAAAATAAAAATCAAAGATTATTAAGGTGGAGTTTGTTTTTGGAAGAATATAATCTTGACATCAGGCACATCAAAGGAAAAGACAATTTGATTGCAGATGCACTTCCCCGTTTATAGAAATACTATTTCGTGTACACTTTGTATAATTTATAAGAGTTTTCTTATGTAATTTTGTTTTACCTCAAGTGTAATTTACATATGGTAAAAAGAAAGCTTTATTACATAAATCTTTCTTTTTCTTTATGAGGGGAAGTGTTACAAATATGTAATTAAGTTGCTTGTGTGTTAGTTTTAAATTCTCTTTTATTTTATTTTGTTTCATTATATTTTACTGTAATTACAATTTTTACTGGATTTGATATTTTTCTCAGTAAATTTAGTCCCTGTTTTGACCTGAATAGAATGTAAAAGGTATTACATTATCAGTATTTTTAGCTCACTTTGGTTGAGACATTTTGTAAACACGAAGCGGAAATGATTGGCTATTACCAAGGTCATTTTCGGCCCACGTGTTAGCTGAGTTGTAAACAGCCTTTCTTTTTTAATTTATTTCCAGTGTGGGAATTTGATTCTTAGATAGGGCTATTCTAGCTATGTGCTAAATGGCATTTTTTTTATTGCGCTGTTCAAATTAGTGATCATGTCGTCCTGTCATGTGAGCCACCATGTGATCTAAAATCAGGGCTTAAAACAGCCATTTTGCTAGTAGATTGATCAGTTGTAATTTTTACACCTCAGAGCTCAAGGTGTTTTATTGTTGAAGCCAGATTGTTTTGAAGTTCATCTATTTTTTGGAATTTAATAATTCATTCTCAAGAAAACTGAAGTGTACTTTTTTATAGAAAGTTCTGGGACAAAGAAATTCAGTGGAAATTTATTCTGGAATTCTAAACAGAATCATTATAAACTGTGACTCAATCGAGGATCTATTGCCATCAGTACAACGACCTCATCTGACGTCATCGCCTCCATATTGGAATTTCATCGAGATTCAAACCTGGATTCAATTAGAACTGTTTAGTGACAGGACTTATATTTTTCAATCCTAGGATTTATTTTTGGATTATATTCACAAACTGTAAGTCCTATTTCCTATTTTTACATTGTTTTCTAGGGAAATAAATTATTTTTGTTAAAATTTACAAAGCTTGTTGGCTTCACTCTTTTCTTTTGTTACTTTTGTGTGAGCCTACACGTAACACTATTCATGACAGAAAATGAGATTCTAGAAAAATGAATTAGAAATTGAAGCACACTTAGCGTTAAGCTGTCATTATACACAAGACATGGGTGAAAGTTTTATACAGCTAGATTTTGGATATGTGCTTTTATTTTCATGTTGTTTCTAATGGTATATGCATTTTGACTTCTAATGGCACATGAAAAATCAAATGTTTGATCCATAACTGGCTTCTTTTGGCCTGTTTTTCGGTAGTAAAGGCAATAGCTTGGCCAGTTTAAAGTTAATCCAAATTTATTAAAATTAGTATGCTGTTATTTGTAATCAAAATAATCGTGTATGCTGCCTTCCACAAATGATTTTGCAGTTGTATTGTGTTGCATATATTGAAAATTATTGAAGAAATGTAATTAGTTATCACAAAAATAATTTCCTAAAATCTAATATTGATATTTTCTGTAGATAACTATGTTTTTAAAAAATCTTAGATTATATTTTTGTACATGAATGGTCAATATGTTATTTATTAATTTTGTATGCTATTACATTTGCTTTGAGGGTGGGGGTGGACACGTATTCAAAAATAGATGGATAATGTTAATCTTAGTTTAGAGCCATCAACATTGTAATTTTACTATGTAGTCCTACAATTTGAAAGCTATAGGCTTCAAATCAGGATGTTTTCTATCTCTTTAAAGAATTTAGTGAACATATGGTGAAAGCTAAATTAGTGGTATTAATAGACCTTTTCCCACAATGACAAAGCAAAATAATGAAAGCTGAGGACTGCCATCTATTTCATCATTTTATCAGATTTTACTTTCATTGGCATGTTAGGAACCACATGACAAATGAATGTCTTTTGTCTGAAGTGGTATTGTTGTTTTTCAAATGGTCTAGACAGTTCATTTGGCCTTTTGCTTTCCCACATTACTTTTAGTCATCCTCAGGTTCTTTCTTTTTTCTTCTTTTGCAAATGATTACTCCAGATCTGCTTTTTTATTTCTTTACTGTGATTGTGTAAGATTAATATTTTTATTTCTTTACAGCAATTGCAAAAGATTAATATTTTTATTTCTTTACAGCGATTGCTAAAGATTATTTTTATTTCTTTGCTTATAACAAATGCTAAAGATCTTCATTTGTTATTTGTTTTATTCAAAAGTATCCCCAAGGAGAGTGTTTACACTAGACTGTGACCTGGTGAAGTGTTTGATTTAGATCTGTAATTTCAGCCATGAAAATACCTGCACAGTCAGTTGTTTGAAATTACAGGGTTCTATCCAGTTTCATTGTGAAGGTTTGACTTCATGCCAGATCAAGTGTATTCCCCATTATGCAACAAAGAGTATGATGACTGTATTCTGGTTACTTTATTTAGTTGGAATTAAAATAGTTGAAATTTTGTTAGTGAAAATAGGTCAAGCTTAGAATATCGGTAAAGTGGTTGTTTACAGCATACTCCTTGAAGTGGAACCAAACTTTGATTGAAAAATACAGGCTCAGGTGTTTTGTTCTAATAATAGAGACTCTGGTATGATATCAATCACACATACAAGGTGTAAATAATTGGCAGATTACCTTGCACTTCTTAATGATAATTTTAGGAGCAACAAAATGCCCACCATCAGTAAGCATTTTGAACAAATGTAGCATATTTTATGAAAGGAAATGCAAACATTTTGTCCTTATTGACTGGTTTTACATATCTACTTTCGGACATTATACCTGACGTATAACCTTCAAAAATGGAAACAGAAGTGTTGACAAGAGATCACGTTGTCATTTTATAAATGCACATGAACTTTATGCTATAACTGGCATTTTTACCTGTACTCAGATTTCTTGATTGACTTTACTAATGTCTTACATCGAAAGTCAAGTAAGTAAAAAATGTGCACTGAGAAACTGTGTGACAGAAATTGAAGCATTAAGTACAACGACCATTGCCTTGGAATACATCATATAATAGCACACCTGGTAATAGGGAATGGCATTTATAAAACAATATTCTTAATTTTCATGTACATTAACCTCAGAATAGGGAAAACCTGACTACAAAGGACAAACCTTGTGGTTCATTGAATGCATGATTATGGAAAGATTTCATTGTACTTCATAAGAATTGGGGTTGCTTTTCTTCTGGTTTAAATAGGGGATGGAGGTACATTAGTATCTGCCAAACCTGTTTGCTGCTCTCTTTTATGCTAAGTCTTGTTTCTGTGCAAACTTTGTGTCTGGTCTTAGTTAAATAATGTTATGTTCATTTTAGTTCTCACCTACCAATAAAAATAAAGTTCAAAAGCATGAAAATTATATAGCAGTAGAGTCTCTGTGGTAGCAAGTGCCGGCTCTGCATTCATTGCCATTTATGTGGCAGCTAGTGCTGGCCCTGCATTCATTGCCATTTATGTGGCAGCTAGTGCTGGCCATGCATTCATTGCCATTTATGTGGCAGCTAGTGCTGGCCCTGCATTCAGTGCCATTTATGTGGCAGCTAGTGCCAGCCCTGTATTCAGTGCCATTTATGTGGCAGCTAGTGCCAGCCCGGTATTCAGTGCCACTTATGTGGCAGCTAGTGCCAGCCCTGTATCCAGTGCCATTTATGTGGCAGCTAGTGCCAGCCCTGTATCCAGTGCCATTTATGTGGCAGCTAGTGCCAGCCCTGTATTCAGTGCCATTTATGTGGCAGCTAGTGCCAGCCCTGTGTTCAGTGCCATTTATGTGGCAGCTAGTGCCAGCCCTGTATTCAGTGCCATTTATGTGGCAGCTAGTGCCAGCCCTGAATTTTAGTGCCATTTATGTGGCAGCTAGTGCCAGCCCTGTATTTCAGTGATATTTATGTGGCATCTAGTGCTGGCCCAGTATTCAGTGATATTTATGTGGCAGCTAGTGCTGGCCGTTTATTTCAGTTATGTTTATGTGGCAGCTAGTGCCAGCCCTGTATTTCAGTGACATTTATGTGGCAGCTAGTGCGGGTCCTGTATTCAGTGCCATTTATGTGGTCACTCAGATTTTGCTTGAAGAGAGGGAAGAGGATATTTTCACAATATTACCAAAAGTGCATATTTTATTGTGACGTTGCTTTTCCAAGTTTGAGAATATAAGGAATGCAAATTAACTAAATTGTCTTGGGATAGAATTGCAAGTTTGAAGATTTCTTTGCATTTAAGTTGAATTTTCTCACAAGAAAACTATCAAATCCTTTCTCTGCTTTTTTACCCTTTTAGTATCAGTTGGCATCCCTAATATATAAGTAAAATTAAAAAGCTATGGATTTGTAAATGCTGTCCTTTATAACTAGGTATCCTTTATATGGAGATGTCCTTTAAGCCAGGTTTCATTACTGTACCAAGTTTACTGACACAGGGGATCCTGAGTGGCCAAGTGGTCTAAGGCGCTTGTCTGTATAGATCACTGACATCTCACTGTCAACTTGGGTTCGAGTCACAGACTTGGCCAATGTGGGTGTGTGAGAAAGCTTGCCAGTAGTTTCACATGGAACGGTAGTTCTTTCTGGGGATTTCCCTGGTTCTTCCTCCCAGATATACTGGCTACCATGTATAGCTTATCATGTGCTGAAAAATGGTACTAAACCAATATTGACCAACCAACCATCTGCACAGTGGATATCTTAAAATACAATAACTTGACCCTTTTTTTCACTTGATAGATTAGTTCTATTCAGGTGATGATAACTCTTGCTCTTGAGGTTACTCCATTATATTCCAATAATAATCCATTATATTCCAATACTCCATTATATTCCAATACTCCATTATATTCCAGTAATAATCCATTATATTCCAGTACTCCATTATGTTCCAATTCTCTATTATATTCCAATAATCCATTATATTCCAATACTCCATTATATTCCAATAATCCATTATATTCCAATACTCCATTATATTCCAATATGCCATATTATTCCAATACTCCATTATATTCCAATACTACATTATATTCCAATATGCCATATTATTCCAATACTCCATTATATTCCAATAATAATCCATATTATTCCAATACTCCATTATATTCCAATACTCCATTATATTCTGAAACTCCATTAAATTTCAATACTTCATTATATTCCTGTATTCCATTATGTTCCAATATCCCATTGTATTCCAGTACAGAATTATATTCTAAAAATAGCATTATATTCCAATCCTCCATTATGTTTCAGTACTCCATTATATTCCAATACAACATTATATTCCAGTACTCCATTGTATTCCAGTACTCCATTATATTCCAATTATACTCCATTATATCCCGATACTCCATTATATTCCAATACTACATTATATTCCAATACTCCATTTTATTATATGCTCATTTTTATCTCCGTTAACTTTACATTGTCAGAATCGTGCAATATTTTGCGATACTGAACTCGCGCGCTGAATTCATACTGAATTCACGCGAATAAAGGAACTACTTTATATTGTAAACAAACCATTTGTTTCTGAATGAACTGCCACATACCAACAGATGTTTCATGGACTGCCACATATCAGCAGCTTTGGCACATTCCGCGTTAACTTTTTGATACAATGTTTCATTTTTTACTCTAGTTATAGATGCCAGACAGGGTCCTTACAAATAACATGCAAGTTATAAGACATAAACTGTCTTCTTTAGCTGGTAATAAAAATGGCAAAAATATACTTACAATTTTACATCCTGAATTTCCTTAAAATGTACTTTCTTAGTTCTGCAAATCCGAATTACATGAGCCATGTCATGGGTTCTCAAGGTTGATCACACATTTCGAAATTGTACTGTAATTTCGACTATATTCCAAGTGCAGTTACATCCTCCTTACTGCACTCAAAATGAAATAAACATTAAATTATGATCTGAATCATTCAATAACAGAACAGAAACACGCATGCTGATGTCAACACACTTCTGCCTCACTGCTTCAGTACGATGTATTTCATGTAGAATTGGCACAGACGATGATGGAATCTGATGTAAATTACTAAATCCAGACCATAATCACGAAATTGCGTCGAATTGACAAAAATACCAAAACGTATTCATTCCAGATCAAATGGAAAAGTTGTTGCAATGTGCATTTATTCACAATATGACTTCAGATTTCAATTTTAAGTAGACCAAATGCCATTTTCTTTCGAAACTTACATCTAGCGCGACCAACTTCAAATTTATCTGGGCAGAGTTACATGCGCATTAATAATGTTGTTGTGTAATGATGCATCTACGCTTGTGTATTTAGTTTGGAATATGGCATACATTCAGTTACTTTGTTTCTTGTAGTGTATTTTTGTTTATATATTTAAGCCTTGGGTAGAATAAGAAAATGAGCATATAATAATAAGGTTTCTGCATTTGTATGGGAAAATATGAACTTGTTTTGTCGGATGGATATACTGCACTTCCAAGGTCATGCAGTATAGCCATCCAAAAAGAAGAGTATGATTTTGGTATGTGTTCACATATTTGCTTAAACTTAGTCTTGATGCCATGAGATATTTCATTAAAGATAAATTAGGACTCATAAATCTTGATGTGCAAGTTCTTTGGAAATTAACTCTTTAAGTGTTGCTGAACATCCTATCAAAGAGTTACCTCCCATAGTATATATATATATATATATATATATATATATATATATATACTTTGTAGAAATGAAGCATGATGCCTAATTGTGTTAGAAATGTCGTTTTTCACTGGCTGTTTTGCTCGTGCATGAGCAGAAGGGTAAAGGGGTTTTTTTTGTTTTTTATTGGGTTTTTTTGCTTAACAGACCCATCATTTTTGTATCCAGACAACAATTTATTCCAAACGCACATCTTATCCTACTTTTTGCAAAGGTTCACCTGTCTGTGTGCAGTTCAGACTGGTCTGCCTTATATCTGAGGCCAAAAAGTCAAAAATCCAGACACAAGATTGGATTTCGACTGCGGGTGAATTTGTGGTAGAAAAAATTGGGTCCAAAAAAAATGATGTTTTTCCCTCTGTATTTGATAGTGCAAGTAGAAAGACCAGATTATTTGGTATCATTGTAGAGCTTCATATGTCTACCTTTCTATAATACAACCCACTTTAGTGTATCTTAAATGACCTTGACGCTACAGAGGTTCGAAGTAGGCTACTACCTCCTGACGCGTAAAAGAGGCAACAGAGGTTAAAGGACACCTGCATTGAAAGTCCACTTTTGTAAGGTCCCTTCAACCAAATTATTGTAGAAATAAATATCTAATAGGCATCCACCTATTTTAAGTGGTCATTTCTGTAACATCCCACTGGTAGCTGCTTAAAATGTGCATGACTCTACATGGATAAATGTACTGTAGGATATATTTGTAACATCCCACTGGTAGCTGCTTGTTTATAATCAAGGGTTGCTCAGGACTCAAAAAGAATTTTCTTTTATCTTGTCTTAGAATTAAAATTTTGTAGTATAGAGAATTGATGTGATGTAACCACTTCTATTTCTTCATAGTTTTAATGTTAATATTTGTTAGCATCACTGTTTTAGACAGTCTGTATCATGTTCTTGTCAGCTACAATTTTAAAGCATTGTATTATTTCATTAGCATCCATATTCTAGAATGTATTATTTCATTGTCATCCATGTTTCAGAATGTTTCATTTTATTACAGACATATTTTAGAATGTTTTATTGCATTGCCATTTATGTTTTAAAATGTATCATTTGATTCTAATCAATGTTTGAAGATGTATCATTTCATTGTCCATATTTTAGATAGTTTTGTATTATTTCTTTGTCCACACCATGGTAATACAATCTTACAGTATTCCTCCCCCACATACATTAA
The DNA here is from genome assembly GCA_016617855.1 of Megalonaias nervosa. Taxonomy (NCBI): domain Eukaryota; kingdom Metazoa; phylum Mollusca; class Bivalvia; order Unionida; family Unionidae; genus Megalonaias; species Megalonaias nervosa. Next base: position 10,596 of record JAECUM010035178.1, read on the forward strand.
ATGGTTATTTACAGGTTTTAGCATTGACTCTAGAAATATTCCAAATTCTGACAAACTTAGAGATATGATTTAGAAATATTCCAAATTCCGACAAACTTAGAAGTATGATTTAGAAATATTTCAAATTCTGATGAACTTAGAGATATGATTTAGAAATATTCCAAATTCTAACGAACTTAGAGATACAATTTAGAAATATTCCAAATTCTAACAAACTTAGAGATACAATTTAGAAATATTCCAAATTCTGACGAACTTAGAGATATGATTTAGAAATATTCCAAATTCTGATGAACTTAAAGATACGATTTAGAAATATTCTAAATTCTGACTAACTTATAAATATGATTTAGAAATATTCCAAATTCTGATGAACTTAGAGATGTGATATTCTGATGAACTTACATATATGATTTAGAAGTATTCCAGATTCTGACGAACTTAGAGATATGATTTAGAAATATTCCAAATTCTGATGAACTTAGAGATATGATTTAGAAATATTCCAAATTCTGACGAACTTAGAGATAGGATTTAGAAATATTCCAAATTCTGACGAACTTAGAGATATGATTTAGAAATATTTCAAATTCTGACGAACTTAGAGATACGATTTAGAAATATTCTAAATTCTGACGAACTTAGAGATATGATTTAGAAATATTCCAAATTCTAACGAACTTAGAGATACGATTTAGAAATATTCCAAATTCTGACAAACTTAGAGATATGATTTAGAAATATTCCAAATTCTAACAAACTTAGAGATACAATTTAGAAATATTCCAAATTCTGACGAACTTAGAGATATGATTTAGAAATATTCCAAATTATAACGAACTTAGAGATACGATTTAGAAATATTCTAAATTCTGACTAACTTAGAAATATGATTTAGAAATATTCCAAATTCTGATGAACTTAGAGATATGATATTCTGATGAACTTAGATATATGAATTAGAAATATTCCAAATTCTGACGAACTTAGATATATGATTTAGAAATATTCCAAATTCTGACGAACTTAGAGATATGATTTAGAAATATTCCAAATTCTAATGAACTTAGAGATATGATTTAGAAATATTCCAAATTCTGACGAACTTAGAGATACGATTTAGAAATATTCCAAATTCTGACGAACTTAGAGATACGATTTAGAAATATTCCAAATTCTAACGAACTTAGAAATATGATTTAGAAATATTCCAAATTCTAACAAACTTAGAGATATGATTTAGAAATATTCCAAATTCTAATGAACTTAGAGATACGATTTAGAAATATTCCAAATTCTGACGAACTTAGAGATATGATTTAGAAATATTCCAAATTCCGACAAACTTAGAAGTATGATTTAGAAATATTCCAAATTCCGACAAACTTAGAAGTATGATTTAGAAATATTCCAAATTCTGACAAACTTAGAGATATGATTTAGAAATATTCCAAATTCTAACGAACTTAGAGATACGATTTAGAAATATTCCAAATTCTAACAAACTTAGAGATACAATTTAGAAATATTCCAAATTCTGACGAACTTAGAGATATGATTTAGAAATATTCCAAATTCTAACGAACTTAGAGATACGATTTAGAAATATTCCAGATTCTGACTAACTTAGAGATATGATTTAGAAATATTCCAAATTCTGATGAACTTAGAGAGATGATTTAGAAATATTCCAAATTCTAACGAACTTAGAGATACGATTTAGAAATATTCCAAATTTTGACGAACTTAGAGATATGATTTAGAAATATTCCAAATTCTAACGAACTTAGAGATATGATTTAGAAATATTCCAAATTCCGACAAACTTAGAAGTATGATTTAGAAATATTTCAAATTCTGATGAACTTAGAGATACGATTTAGAAATATTCCAAATTCTGACAAACTTAGAGATATGATTTAGAAATATTCCAAATTTTAACGAACTTAGAGATACGATTTAGAAATATTCCAAATTCTAACAAACTTAGAGATACAATTTAGAAATATTCCAAATTCTGACGAACTTAGAGATATGATTTAGAAATATTCCAAATTCTAACGAACTTAGAGATACGATTTAGAAATACTCCAGATTCTGACTAACTTAGAGATATGATTTAGAAATATTCCAAATTCTGATGAACTTAGAGAGATGATTTAGAAATATTCCAAATTCTAACGAACTTAGAGATACGATTTAGAAATATTCCAAATTCTGACAAACTTAGAGATATGATTTAGAAATATTCCAAATTCTGATGAACATAGAGGTATGATATTCTGATGAACTTATATATATGATTTAGAAATATTCCAAATTCTGATGAACTTAGAGATATGATTTAGAAATATTCCAAATTCTGATGAACTTAGAGATACAGTTTAGAAATATTTTAACTGCTGATGAGCTTAGAGATATGATTTAGAAATATTTCAACAGTTGGTGGGCTTATATCACTATATATTTGTTTACTTTATTTTGGTAATAATAAATTAAACTGTACTTTCATAGGAATAGAAATGTTTGTGTTTGATCTTTCATAATCTTAATTGGTTTTCTGCCCATGCTTAAAATATGCTAATTTCACATTTTTGTTACAAATGTGGAAAGTGAGTATGAGTGTGATTAGGGATGTAGTAATTGCTTACAACTGACCTGATAACCAATTTGGCATTTTATTAATTAGAAATTAAAGTTAAGTGATTAACATTTTGGCATAAAATTAATTAGAAATCAATGTTAAGTGAAAAAACACAAATTGCCCTACCAAAGTACTTTGCCGTTCATTGAGTTAGGAAACCCATGGCAGCCTCTGTAAGGTCTTCATTCATAGGAAATCATGGCAGCCTCTGTACAGTTTTCATGCATAGGAGACCATGGCAGCCTCTTTTAAGATTTTCATGCAATGAAAAGCATGGCAGCTTCTGTAATGTCTTCATGCATAAGATACCATGGCAGCTTATGTAATGTCTTCATGCATAGGAAATCATGGCAGCCACTGTAAGGTCTTCATGGAAACCATGGCAGCCTCTGTAAGGTCTTCATGCATAGGAAACCAGGGCAGCCTTTGTAAGGTCTTCATGCATAGGAAATCATGGCAGCCTCTGTAAGGTCTTCATGGAAGCCATGGCAGCCTCTGTAAGGTCTTCATGCATAGGAAACCAGGGCAGCCTCTGTAAGGTCTTGATGCATAGGAAATCATGGCAGCCTCTGTAAGGTCTTCATGGAAACTATGGCAGCCTCTGTAAGGTCTTCATGCATAGAACACCATGGCAGCTTCTGTAATGTCTTCATGGAAACCAGGACAGCCTCTGTAAAGACTTCATGGAAACCAAGGCAGCCTCTGTAAGGTATTTGTGCATAGGAAATCCTGGCAGCCTCTGTAAGGTCTTAATGGAAACCAGGGCAGCCTCTGTAAGGTTTTCATGCATAGGAAACCATGGCAACCTCTGTAGGGTCTTCATGCATAGGAAATCATGGCAGCCTCTGTAAGGTCTTCATGCATAGAAAACCATGGCAGTTTCTGTAATGTCTTTGTGGAAACCAGGGCAGCCTCTGTAGGGACTTCATGGAAACTAGGGCAGTCTCTGTAAGGTCTTTGTGCATAGGAAATCATGGCAGCCTCTGTAAGGTCTTCATGGAAACCATGGCAGCCTCTGTAAGGTTTTCATGCATAGGAAACCATGGCAGCCTCTGTAAGGTCTTCAAGGAAACCATGACAGCCTCTGTAATGTCTTCATGCATAGGAAACCATGGCAGCCTACATAAGGTCTTCATGCATAGAAAACCATGGCAGCCTCTTTAAGGTCTTCATTCATAGGAAACCATGGCAGCCTCTGTACGGTTTTCATGGAAACCAGGGCAGCCTCTGTAAGGTCTTCATGCATAGGAAACCATGGCAGCCTCTGTAAGGTCTTCATTCACAGGAAACCAGTTTTCATTCATAGGAAACCATGGTAGCGTCTTCATGCATAGGAAACCATGGCAGCCTCTGTAAGGTCTTAATGCAGTGTTGATAAGGGCATATGTTGCATGTAATAACATATAATAGGTATTTATTTTACATGCTGTAATAAGGTATAGTAGGTATTAATTTTACCTGCTGTTACTTTTTATGGATCTAGTTCTTCAGAAAAGAAACAGTTTACATCCACTAACATGTATTCACTGAATTATTATTTAGATTCTTAATGCATTAAAAATTAAATCATCCATTTTATTGTGCAAAGTTGTTTAATTTATATTAATTAAAAGAAGCCATCATCAGTGCCGGATTACCCAATAGGCAGAGTAGGCACCGGCCTATGGGTCCCATGCCTTTTAGGGGCTCCACGACAACAGATGAAAATAATATTGAATTGATTTATTAGGACATAATTGCGAGGGCCCCCCCCCCCCCGAGATTTCGACTGCCTAGGGGCCTCCACAGGGTTTAATCTGGCACTGGCCATCATTCATTAAAATAAAACATGGAGTTTCATACACATAACAGTATATGGCAGGGCACAGATTTTGCTAGGTGGTGTGTACTCAGCAGTTATCACTGTATATGTATATATATATATATATATATATATATATATATATATATATATATATATATATACACACACACACACACATACAAGTACAGAAATCATACAGGACTCCATTTTACTGTAAAACATAAAGATTCAAGGTTTGGATAATGTATGGGTCTTATAATAAATGAGAAATTTATAAAATAGATTATATTTGACATTTTTATTTGATTATTATTCAAAGACAATTTTTATTTCCTTCTTGTGAAGTTGGCTAGTTCACTCAGCTGCCAAGTCAAGCAAAGCAAGTCAGAGATGGTTGGTTGGTTAGTTTTAAACAGCCCTTTCAGCATATTGTTTTTTGATGTCATGCTGAGGAAATAGGAAAGCAGGTCAGAAGTTCAACTATATTAACACACAAATTGGCCAATCAAAACTGGAAGCTATGAGATGACATGGGGCATTATAATTACTTGGTGCTGACATTTTAGTCCTCACAAAGGCAGTCATACTGTAACTGATTTGTACAGACATGTACTGACTGACAAGTAATTTATAGTCCTATTTCTTTCTCAGTTACTGATGACCTTCAAGATAAATAACATGCAAATCAAAGTTTGCATTAATGCAGTTTTCTAAGTAATTCAGCATTCTGTTTAAATTTAGTGTACAGCTCATTGTAAAATAAAATATGCATTAGTGTTATATAGTTTACATAGATGAATATGTACATTATATACATAATGAATTGATCCGAGATCAGTTTTTGAAAAAATTTAGTGCTGTTTTAAAAAGTAAAGATTTGAGAGCTAGATGATGTTACCTAGACTGCCTAGCAGAGTAACTAAGACACACCAAAATTAGAGGCTCGTCCTCAGGAGGGGGGAGGGCGAGGAAGTTATTTTTTGGCAAAAGGCACAGAAGAAAAAAAAACTTTTCATCATTAAACCCATTCAGGTTAAATTCCCAGACCCACCACTGCTTTTGAAACTCATTTCTTGAAGCTGATTTGATCAATGAGTTAATTGTAATTTATTCCTGAATGCTTATTTGTATTCTTATGAGCTGACCATTATCAAATATCCTTCTTGCTTTGAAACAATTTTATTTAATTGAGATCATGTGATGTACTTGCAGAGATATAATTTCCTTATTTTTATTTATGTCACTGTGTCATTTTTAATTAAGAGATTTATTTTTCATAAATATCATGCTGTAATGCTGTAATAAGTGAAGTTAAATTATTTGATGGCATTGATAGGTATCAGTGGGACACTGCATTTGACTTGAAAGAGAATGGGAGAGATTGGAATCATTCATTCAACCAGTTCAAGATCTCCTAGGGATTGTAGAGTGCAGTCTGACCTAAATAATTAAGCACTGGTTGGCTTTACAAATTTAACTTCACATGATAAGGATTTGTCAAGGACATTACACTCCCTTTGTGCAGATCAAATTGCAGCATGTTTACTGTAGTTACTGGGTGGGTGTATTGCTGTTTGAGTCAAATTAATATATATTATGTTACAATATGATACAATATGATAATACCCCTCTGTTCCCTGATCTTCATAAACTCGATGTTTAACAGTGGAACAGTTTTTTCTTCTGTTGTGTGGTGACTTGCAATATTGGGCATATGATACCATATTTCATATAGCTGGGAGAAAATACAGTGATAGTGTTATCTGATATATGGTACAGGTCATTATAGTGTGGGTTTTTTTTAATAGGTACAGGTCCAATAATATATCAGTCAGTTATGTAATTGGACCTGTCTCATTTTTGAATGCTTAAATATGAACTGTAGATGGCCATCATGTAAAATAAACCTCCCTCTCACTCCCTCTCTCTCATTTTATCAGTGTAATCATTTATTGCTATTTCTTCATTCGGAGTTACTAAGCAAATGCATATTGAATGTGCAACACACATGGTGCCGGTTTCTATTTCAAATTTAAACTTAATACCTCAGAGATAGTACTCTGCTATACAGTCATTCTGATATCTGTTATGCTTACAAATAAGATTAGAATTTCAGTGCGTAATCTGGCCAGATTATTTTGAGCATCTTGTTATTGTAAGTTAATGATTCCAGCCCATACTTTTTCATCTCTTCAAAAGATAATTGAACCTTTTACCCCCAGAAGAGATAATGAAACCAACAATGGCATCACTAGGGTTGGTGTCACCCAGTGCGGTAACTCATGGTGTCACCCCCATGGACCTCCTTCCTGCACAAAAATTCCAAAATGTTATAGACAGTTATTTTGGTGTCATCCCCTCTGATGGTGTCACCCGGTGCAGTCTGCACCCCCAAAACCCAACCTAGTGATGCCACTGGAAACCAACACCTTTGAATATTCAAAAACATGCCCATGATATGGCAGGCTTGTCAGGCTATATGTTCGAAGATTAATGATAGCATAGGCAGTATGTACCTGATTATAACAATTCTCAATCAGCAAAGTGTATTCCCAGTAGCCTGCAGTCATATTGATTGGTAGTACAGAAGAAAAAAAACTACAAATTTTTTCAGTTCATGTAGAAATATGCCTTTAATGGTTGAACCTAAATCTGTATTTCTCTGTGATATATCACAGATTTTATATGTCTCATTTTGACCTTTATAACACTAAATTTGCACTGAACAGATATCTGTAGTCACATGCTAATATTTTCAAGGTTTAAAAATTTTCAATTCACACCTGTTTGCTGTCTCATCCTATGCCAGGGGTCTCAAACACACAGCCTGCAGGTCGCATGCGGTCCACCAAGCCATATCCTTGACCTTACACTTTAGTTCAGTAAGTCTCTTTATAAAGGAAACTCCACTTTAATGTTTGAGAAATTTCGTAAAAGAAAATTTTTGATGGAAAATAGAAAGATTTAAGTGTCAATTTTTAATAATGACCTGCTGATTAAATTTTAAGGTGATCTGTTTGGCATATGGATGCCTAAATTTATTATGTTTTTCCTTGAAGTCTTTTTCTAAAACAAATTTGTCAAAGTCCATGATATATTGAGGATTTTTGCCTGTAATGAATGAATAACATTTCATCATTTGGCTTAAAACTTGACATTTTCATGAGTGACAAAATCAAAAATGAAAATACTGGAGTTTTTGACCCACAAGATGAAATATATACATTATTTACTTGAACAAGCAAAGGCTTGTTTTATTTTGTTCCTTAAAAGCTAGAGCATGTAAATGATTGAAATAGAAGATTTCTTACAGTATTTTATGTAATAATGTCAGCCGTTTGCCGTTTATTTTCAGCAGTGTTTTGTGTATATAGGTACAGAAAAAATCAGCAGTAACATCATCATGAAACTTTATTTCCTTATTTATTTATTGTCATGATACAACCATTGGAAAATAATTACATAGTGGATTAAATTTATTTTTCATATCATTGTCAATGTCTATTGACTAGTGAAGACATTTTGACATTTAACTGCAGTCAGAATTTGGAAAATCTAATTCACAGACTAGCATAAAGAAAACCTTTATATTTACTAAATATAGATTTTTCATTATATCTCCTTTTTAAGCAATGAAAATTTTGTGACTTTTTTCATGTTCTAAACTTTTCTTATTACCAGATGAAAGGTACATATTTTGGATGCTCTTATTGTGCTCTCATTGTCTTATTTGAGTCTATAATATTGTAAAAAAAATATAATTTGAACTCTAACTTATTTTTTAAAAGAAACACCTCAATTTTTTTTACAAATTTATGCCTCAAATTAGAACCAGTTTCTACAGACAGTGGTAATGGATCATTTTACTTCCTCATTTTTCAAGGTGAGGTAAATACATGTACTCTGTTATTTTTAATTCTTAGGTGGGTTTCTTTTTAAATCACAATTTCTAACTAAGTCCTACAAGTTAAAAAAAATATAGCACTGAAGTTTTAACAACTAGTAATAATAAAGTCATCATTCTCTAATGGCATCTGAGCTGTGTTGAATAAACTAATGTATATACAAGTTTCAAGGAAAGAAACCTTCTACATGCCTCAAAAAAATGAGAGTAAAAAGCAAATATAGCAGTATAAATTAAATGGCTTCAGGATAATTTATATCATGCAGAAAATATCCAGTTTAGTTTAAAATTGCAGGAATCATAAAAAAAAATTCTGTGTGAGATGTCATGTCACAAATAAAAACAGCAGAAATTTGTAGAAATGGTGTCTGGAGTCCTGCTGAAGGAAATCATGGAAGCTTTTTATCTGTTCAAGTAGGGGAGTGAGCAGGCTTTCAGAAAAAAAACACATCCTGCCCCAGCAGTGACCCTGCATCCCCCCCCCCCCCCAGTATGACCTGGCCATGATCTCCACTGAAGGCCACTCCATGCTGGCTTTTGATATTTTAGGGTAATAACAAAGGGCTGTAACTAAGTGGTCAGTAAAAATGTTTGAGTCAGGATGCAGTCCAACATAGCATATGGTTGTTCCTTTTTCTGGTGCATGTAGTTTTTGGAACTTAATTGCATTCTTGAACCCTACAGATCTCACCCTAGTTTTGTTTACAGAAATGCAAAATTCTTAGTTTTACTGACAATTTTAGTACCTTTTGAAATGTAACTGCAATGAAAATAACATTACTTTAAGATTTGAAATAATGGATTTCAAAGTTGCTTCATTTTTGCTGAGCATATGATACACGTTTCTCTCTCACACACACCAATTAGCAGGATATTAATTTATATTGCTTACTTTTGTTATTGATGTGAGGCAAGAAGTATAATGCTGCAGAGCACATTGTTTTAAACTTATTTTTTATAATCCAAATTCTAATTAAGATGCCACAATCCATTGCAAAATAAAAGTAAACCCTAGTAGTGTTCCTTGTTGAAATTATTGATTAGTACAGAAATAAAAGACTGTTGGTAGATAATAATTCTAGTTATTGATTAGTACAGAAATAAAAGACAGCTGATAGATAATAACTGTGCAGGACTTGTTACCTTATTAATCCACATAGAATTTGTATCTGGATGCAACAAGTGTAGACTTGTACCTGTTATCTCATAAAGTACTGGCATGTCAGGGTGTACAGTTTGGTTTTGAAATTAATAAGACTAGACATTTTACTACCCAGATATATTGTGCATCATGGGCTAGCTGATCAGAGTCAACACTATCCACAATTGAGAATCTACAGACATATATTTATTTTTATATCTCCTATATTGTAATTTTGTACTGCCATCAAAAGGTGTTCTAGTTATGGTTGAACCATACTGCAGGCGAGGTCTTCCAAAGGACAGGGGCTGTACCATACTGCAAATGATTGTCTTGCAAAAAGCAATGACTCTCAGCAGTGATGGTCTTGCAAAAGAGATGACTGTCATCAGTGATGGTCTGACTGTCAGTGGTGATGGTCTTGTAAAAGAGATGACTGTTTTCAGGGAAGGTCTTGTAAAAGAGATTACTTCTCAATAGTGATGGTCTTGCAGAAGAGATGACTGTCATCATTGATGGTCTTGCAAAAGATATGACTCTTATCAGTCAAGGTCTTGCATAAGAGATGACTTTCAACAGTGATGGTCTTGTAAAAGATATGTCTGTTATCAGTCATGGTCTTGCAAAAGAGATGACAGTCAATAGTGATGGTCTTGCAGTAGAGGTGACTCAGCAGTCACGATATTAAAGCAGAGTTCACATAAAGACCCATGTAACAGTGTACCACAAAATTCACCCCAGAAGAATTTTCCCCACTTATCGCAGCTTGACCTTGAAATCAGAGTTTTCCCAAACATGTTTGACCTTGAGCTAGTCATTTCCCAGCTTGACCTTACAACAGTCCAAGCTTTTCCCAGTTTATCCCAGTTTGACTTTGAACTAGTCCAGGGGGGCACAACTCTGAATCAACCTTGATTGGTACTAAGTGGGCTGCACTCAAAACATTTTTATTTATAATAAAAGCATAGATGTATATGCATAAAGTAAGGATGCAAGCTTTATGTATTTGTGGGCCACATGTGGCCTACAGGCAGTGTGTTGTGTACCCCTGAACCAGTCCATGTTTTTTACTAGCTTATCTTGACCTAAAACTAGTCCAAGATTTTCCTAGCTTGACCTTGAACTAATGAAAGTTTTTTTTCTGGTTTGACCTTGTCTGTCCTTGAACTAGACTAAATTTTTCCATAAAATTCAAGCTTTTCCTAGCTTGACCCACCTTGGCCTATAACTAGCACAATCCAGTTTCAGCCAGTTTTATAAAGTATAAGTATTGTAGATACTGTGGGAAGTATGACCAAAACATCCAATGCATGTAGACTATATTTACAGTACATAAACAGTGACACCTAAAATTCAATGCATGTACACTGTATTTACAGTACATAAACAGTAACTCTGTGAACTGTTACAACATTTAAAAATAAATTTGTATCTTCGTAAATTAGCAGTGTCCTTAGTGCATAGTCAAAACAATCCCAACTGATTGATACAGTCTCAAAAGTAACAGTGAAAGGACAGCCACCAGAATCTGATTTTATTCATTCAAACTCAGGTAAATAATTAGATCTGAACTATTTATTAAATTCTTGATATATGTACATAATCACAAATACATGCATTTCCTGGCATTACAGTGAAAGTTATTGTATCTTGGATAAACTTAACATCAGAAACTTTTAAGACATTGCAGCTTGTCCCAGTTTTTCTTTCTTGTGCAATTTTTGAGGGGGAAAAATCTGTCCCAGCATTTTCAAGGTACTCAGTTTTATTATGATGAAAGCCTGGAGTCTTAAAATCTTTGTTGTCCAAGTTATTCCTAGTTTGCCAAAGTTTGAGATGTCTAAGCCCTTCTAAGCTTTGAAAAACTTTATCATCTAAGGAATTCCCAGGTTTTCAAGGCTTGAAATAAAAGTTAACTTGGATAATTTTCACATGGGATTTTTTTATAAGAAAAGGTCCAGCCTAAAAAATTTGTAGAAATGTAGGAATGGTCTTGTTATAAAACAAAGATAAACCTGGCAAATATTTTCCAAAATTATAGTAAACAATATGGTGTTTGGTTTATCAAGCATGGCTTCCAGTCAGATTAGTATGGTTCTTGTAAGGGAATGAAAGGGAATGCAGCGATATTGAATTCCAAATATTAAGTTATCACTAAGCAGCCAATAGTGTAAAGATGATAAATTGAATGGTATATGTGTGTTAGGACTAGGTCCAGCTCTAGTCCAGCAAAAATCAATGAACCTTCTGCCTGGTGTGGTCTCTGGCTTCATAATAACCCTTTATGCATTTCCTACTGTAGACACTTGGCAAGGAAGAAATGTTGGCTATTGGTTTTGATTGGAATTCATTTGTCCAGTTATGAAGATAAAACATCAGCTGTTTTCCTCCTCACTGCTCAGGAACAACTTGACCTCTCTCTGAAAGGATCTGTATGGCCTTGACCAAATCAGTGGAGAATTCATTAGTTGATTTCTGGTCAAGCCATTAGAAAATTCAAACAAGATGTCCAAGTTTGTTTAGGATTGCTCAGTTAATTACATGTAGTTCACAAAGGCCCTAAGTCAAGGTATGCATTCTGTTTGTCAAACTTGTCCAACCTAGTATTTTTTTAAAAAGAAAATAGAGTTTTTCTGTTTCAAGTACAGATAACTGCTTGAAGATGGAGAGATATCAATTCAAGCTCACTTTGCAGTAAGACCAAGTAAGCTTATGATATGACCCTGCATCCATCATGCATCATGGGTTTTCCATCTGTCACCAATTCCTTGTTACAACACAGTCATATTTCTGATCTGATATTAATCAAGCATGGAATATGGGCTTATATCAGTCTTAAATAGTCATAAGTATTATTTTCCTTTTTTTTCTACATAGTTGATTTAAAATTTTCAAATTTTAGTACTTTAGATGGAGCTAATAATATTAATTTTCTATTATTTATTGCACACCCAACAATAATTTAAAAAATGTCAGTTAAAAATTGCAAGCAGTACAATAAATATGAATGTGAATTTTGTACCAGAGCAAGACTTTGCAGGTTTCTTTTTGTCTATCCAACATGGTTGCCTATGACTGTTTCGTACATGGAAATCATAATCCAGCAAAGTGAATATTTTTTGTGTTTCATAGCATCTGACTTAACACACCTAGTTCTGACGTTGAAAATGGTACTTCAGTGTAACTCTTTATTATCAGTGACTGTTTTTGCAGATTCTCAAGCCATCAGTGCTAAGAATTCTTAGAACAAATACCAGATTGCCATTTTGAGGGAATGGATACAATTAGGTTTCCACTGTTATTAAGAATACCACACACACACACATATGTGTGTGTGTGTGTGTATTGATTTATAAGTTTAGTCCACCTGCAGACAGCACAGACCCAGACCAGATCTCCCAGATCTGTTTTTACATTACTTGCAGTCAGATCTGAATGTATGCAGTTAGTTAAGAGTAATCAGAAGAACGAAAAAAGCTCCATTGCATTATTGCAGGTCAGGGTCTTTGCTGTGGGACTGGACAAGTCTAAATGTTATACCCATTGCTTCTGACAGTTATTGATGACTAGAGATAAGTCCACTGAGGTTTATTGCCCTGAGATACAATTTGTTATTGCTGTTCTCCAACAGATGGACTGTGTAAAGGCTATTGCAGTAATATTATGTCCATTACAGGATTCTTTACCTGTTTGCTCATGTGCAGATCCTGAGTCAGATTCAGTATCTATGATTAACTTATCTGTGATTTGTCCTAGTGTTCATGCTTGATTTTTAAGAGATTGATATTTGCTGTAGAAAAACTCCGATTAAAAACACTGAAATCATACTTATGTTTTGAAACCATATTGCTTTAATTACTTTCAATTCTGCTGGAGGTTGTGGGTTCGAACCCTGGCCGAGTCATACCAAACACTTTTTAAAATGGTGTGTGTGTGTGTTAGATTTTTAACATAGCTTTAACAATTTTTCAGTCATATCACTACAATGTCTGCAGTGTGACAGTTTATAGTGATGTCTAGCACTGGGGCATCATGCTGCAGACATGTAGCATGATGTCCCACCCTGTCACATTATCCTGACACCAGGCCAACCAGTCCTAACACTAACCTCTTAATTTTTAAAATGGTACTGACAGCTGCCTCACTTGACACTCAGCATTAAGAGGTTACTGTTAGGACTGGTTGGCCTGGTGCCAGAATAATGTGACTGGATGGGACATCATGCTACATGTCTGCGGCATGATGCCCCAGTGCTAAGCATCACTATAAAATGTCACACTGCAGACATTGTAGCGATATGACTGAAATTTTTAAAGCTACATTACAAATCTAAATCTCATGTGCACGTACACACACACACACAGTTTAAATTCTTGGATGGGAGAAACCACGCAATCCATAAAAGTTTGTACTCTTAGCTATTCTTACAGCCATATACCTATGTTTCTTGGGTTCACTCAGATAATTTGATTAGTCCTGTGCAAAATTTTTCTCCTGTCTGTGGACTTGGACATAAATAAACTCAAAGAACAATTTATTGGTTCAAATTAGGCCCTTGCTTCAAAAGGACATGTTCTCCATCTTTAGGAAAAAAGTTTACAAGTGTATATTTTTACAATCAGGGCATCCCAGGTTTATTTTAAAGCTTGCAAAATAAAAATATGGTTACAGTGCAAGTGAATTGTTTCAAAAATGAATCATTGTTTCCAATATTTGTCTTCCATATAGGTTTGCCGAGATTGGTTAAACAAGTTAAATTTGGTGAAAGATTCCAAAATGCTGTGAGTGTTTTCTTTGTGTATTGTATAACAAATACCCAGCTGTAAACTCTTAATACTGAGTGCCAAGCAGCGAGGCAGCTGTTTGTGCCATTGTAAGAATGAATGAATGTATAACATTACATAATTATTCTAAGTTCTGAGGTTGTTTTGTGCATATTATATATTGGTGGCAATAGTGTATATTGTATCATGCCAAAAATATTGAGTTTAGCTGATACATATCACTATATACATCATTACATCCTTAGTCTATCCAGACAAAGCAGTGTTTGACCAGAAAATTCCAAAGGATTAATGCCATTTCATGTGTAGATTATTCCATTTACTATATTAATTAACAATTTAGTAGTTATGGCAAACAGTGTAGGACAAGATCTGTCATCACATAATGTGCCAGTAGATCAGGGTCTGTATTACTCATTATCCACTTACAACTGAAAGTAAACAGTAGTAATCCTGATCTGCCATTATGTTATGTGATGTAGGATCTGATAATACTTCATGCTGTAGTATGCATTCTGTATTCAGGAAATGTGGTAGTTCAGTAATGGCTCTATTGATTAGAGTCAATTATGTGTTAAAGCTAAATGTGATAATGTAAATAAAACTTGTGTTTAACATCAATTATTATCTGCCCATTATCTTTCTCCTGTAAAGGGACTTGAAACCTTATAAATCATAAACTGGTTTTTATGCATGCCACGAGATTAAACCATTGTATTTTCCATATTGTCAGTTTCTGCATTCTTCATAATTTAAGCAAATAATTTCTATTTGGGTAAATATGCTTATGAATTCTGCAGTTTCTGCAAATATTGAATAATTTTCAGTTTACCACATTAAACAATTTGAAGCTGTGAATGAATCAAATGATTGATTTTATCCACTTGCAAAATTGGTGTGGTGAAGTTTTTTCTGCATCAATTGTGGCCATTGATTTTCTGTAATGTACTGCCAGCTGGTTTCAAAATGGCTGTTGTGGTGAAAATTATTGGTAATGTAAAAATAAATAATTAATTATTGCAGGAGTCGTTCTAAACAGCAGTGACAGCACTACAGTAAGTCTGAATAGACTTTGTTAAACAGCAGTGACAGCTCTACAGTAAGGCTGAATAGACTTTGTTAAACAGCAGTGACAGCTCTACAGTAAGGCTGAATAGACTTTGTTAAACAGCAGTGACAGCTCTACAGTAAGGCTGAATAGACTTTGTTAAACAGCAGTGACAGCACTACAAAAGTCTGAATAATAAAAAGCAGCGACAATGCTGCAGTAAGTCTGAATACACTTTGTTAAACAGTAGTGACAGCACTGTAGTTAAGTCTGAATAGACCTTGTTAAACAGCAGTGACAGCACTGCAATAAGTCTGAATAGACTTTGTTAAACAGTAGCGACACTGTCACTGCATTAGGTCTGAATAGACTTTGTTAAACAGCAGTTACAGCACTGCAATAAGTCTGAATAGACTTTGTTAAACAGCAGCGACACTCTCACTGCATTAAGTCTGAATAGACTTTGTTAAACAGCAGTTACAGCACTGCAATAAGTCTGAATAGACTTTGTTAAACAGTAGCGACAATGCTGCAGTAAGTCTTAATAGACTTTGTTATACAGCAGTGACAGCACTGCAGTAAGTCTGAATACTTTGTTATACAGCAGTGACAATGCTGCAGTAAGTCTGAATAGACTCTGTTAAATATTGCTTCTCAGACATTTATTCAGTACTGCTAAAATATGAAAACATCTCTATGAGAATTGCAGTATTATCTCAAACGAAGAAAAATTTTATTGGTATCTATTTTGACTAACAATGATGGGACCATCGTTGATGTGCACACAATTTTTACTTTTCACTTATTGGGTTCCTCATGCAGCCTTACATAATGGATCATATCATCTTTACCAAAGTGTAAAGTGCAAGGTATTGAAAATAACTGCAAAATTATTTGTATAATTGAGTATACTGGAAATGAATGCAAAATCATTTGTATGATTGAGTATACTGGAAATGAGTACAGAATTATTTGTATTATTGAGTATACTGGAAATGAGTGCAAAATCATTTGTATAATTGAGTATGAGTGCAAAATCATTTGTATAATTGAGTATACTGGAAATGAGTACAAAATCATTTTTATGATTGAATATACTGGAAATGAGTGCAAAATCATTTGTATAATTGAGTATACTGGAAATGAGTACAAAATCATTTTTATAATTGAGTATACTGGAAATGAGTGCAGAATCTTTTGTATAATTGAGTGTACTCTGGAAATGAATGCAAAATTCTTGTTGGTTAAGTATTCTGAAAATAATTGTAAAATCCTTGTAAGTTAATTATATGAGAAAAAAATGCACAATTCTTGTAATTTCAGTATAGAATTAAGTGCAAAATCCTTGTAAATTAAGTATACTGAAAATAAATGCAAAATCCTTGTAAAGTAAGTATACTGAAAATAAATGCAAAATCCTTTTAAGTATACTGAAAATAAATGCAAAATCCTTTTAAGTATACTGAAAATAAATGCAAAATCCTTGTAAAATTTTGGGTACTGAAAATAAATGCAAAATCCTTTTAAGTATACTGAAAATAAATGCAAAATCCTTTTCAAATTCAGGGTACTGAAAATAAATGCAAAATCCTTATAAAATTCAGGGTACTGAAAATAAATGCAAAATCCTTGTAGGTTTAGTACACCATAGACAGGTTTGATCCCCGAGTCTACCAAAAATTTACAAAAATGGTACTAGCAGCTGCCTCCCTTATCACTTAGTATTAAGAGGTTAGTGCTAGGACAGGTTGGCCTGGTGTCAGGATAATGTGACAGGGTGGGACATGATGCCACACATTTGCAGCATGATGCCCCAGTGCTGGACATCACTATAAACAGCCACACTGCAGATATCATAGCAATATGACTGGAAAATTGTTAATGCTATGTTAAAAATCTAAATCACACACACACACACACACACACACATTTCTTGAGTAATACATAAGAAATACCTATAAATCTACTAGTGCAGAACAAATCAGTTTTTCAGAGGGAATAATAACAATGATGTAGTCCCTTTCCACTTCAGAAGCCACTTTTAAGAAAACCCATCCATGATTAGAGTAGAATCAATTCACAGTATTGTCCCTTGCATTAGGCCACCATTTTGTTGCCATTGTAACAGTAAACTTTATTTGAACAGGGTAATATCTTTCTTGTTTGTGGCCCTGAGGATCAATAAGCTATTGTGAATACAAAGCACAGTTTTTGTACTTTTGTTAGTTTTAATGGTGCTTTTGAAAACATTGGCTCTATCCCATATTGAGGAAATGGGAGCTAAGTGCCTTTCCCAAGGACTTATTAATGGCAGCTGACCTGGGATGACCTGGATGGATATCTAATGCAATTGAATAATTAACTTAGTCATATTAAAACCAATATTCACATATATAGCCCCAATATGCACAGATATACCAACCAAATGCAGATATAGCACCAGTACACCAATATAGCCCAGTATGCAGATATAGCCCCAATATGCACAGATATACCAACCAAATGCAGATATAGCACCAGTACACCAATATAGCCCAGTATGCAGATATAGCACCAGTACACCAATATAGCCCAGTATGCAGATATAGCCCCAATATGCACAGATATACCAACCAAATGCAGATATAGCACCAGTACACCAATATAGCCCAGTATGCAGATATAGCCCCAATATGCACAGATATACCAACCAAATGCAGATATAGCACCAGTACACCAATATAGCCCAGTATGCAGATATAGCACCAATATGCACAGACTTTGCACTAGTATGCAGAGATTCTAGTCAGTATTTTTCATAATCAATGTAGACTGTAAAAAGAGACCTTGGTGAACATTAATTTTCAGACATTCTTTCACTCTAGACATAAAGGTTGCTGAGAGGTCAATACTTCTTTATAGGTATAGCATCATTACCTCAAAAAGCTAGCTTTTCTGAAAGCATTTGATTTTCACACTTTTAGTGAATGACAACAGTGGAACCTTTTTATCCAATGCACACACTTTTACTTCCTAGTTATTCACTTTGTCTTGCAGACTCACAAAATGAACACTGGAGTTGTTAACCAAATGTGATTAGTTGCATGTACTGAATTTAGTACAGAAATCTTACAGGTATTGTGTACTGACCAGATATTTTTCAAGAAACACATGAGGCATTCTATTAAATTTGCAAAGTCTTTCTGATAAAGTCGTGAAGATAGCTTGCACTGACATGTTAAGGGAACTTAATAATTAAATAAGTTGTATTAGCTAATCCAGGAATATATGAATTGGGTACCAAGTTTGATCGAGGATAAGATATACATATATATATATATATATATATATATATA
>JAECUM010035181.1:0-14496 GCA_016617855.1 Megalonaias nervosa
ATACACATAAGGTTACTATTTAGCCACAGGAAAAGATCAAGAAACCGTTGCCAAAATAGTGACCTCATTAGAGAACTTAGGAAGGTCAGGAAACTCAGAGATCGCGCTAATCCTAGAGAAAGTAGAATTTATTAGTACCATGCAAGTTACGGGACACGGCAATAAAATTTAGAGCACTAAAAATTAAACTAGTATGCACAAAGCGGCATTTCTGGCAACAACAAAATGGTTCGAGATCTGTGGTTGAGGGAAATGGCATTTGAAGAGAGGAGGACAATAAGAAACACAAGGAACTAAAGTCCTCGAAAAAGTGGAGTAATAATAATCATAAAAAATAATAATGATAATAACAACAATAATACTAATGATAACAATAACAATAATAATGATAATAATAATAACAAAATTGATACAATGCTACTACTACCACTACTACTGCTACTACTACCACTACTACTACTACTACTACTACTACTACTACTACTACTAATAATAATAATAATAATAATAATAATAATAATAATAATAATAACCTGGAACAATTAATACTTTCTTGTCTACATTATTTAGATGTTTAATTGGCAGATATTTCGTTACTTACTGGTCTACAGCGAATAAATCTTATTCCACTCTGAGGGGAATGTGCATACGTGTTGTACGGAGTGTATCAGTTATCGTCTGTTTTCTTAACAGCTGCATTGAATACAATTATGTAAAAATATTCCCGTGATTATTGTTTCTATCTAGCAGACTAAATGGTGTCTAAATCACTTCTTATTTGTTCTCCAACTATAGAGCTATTTGTTGTAGAGGAATAAAGCTAAGTAATAAAACTATTTTCAAAATAAATGCTATCACAATCAGAATCACATTTTTATGGTCAATGTCTGAAACTAATCTATTTTTTCTACAATGCAATTTGAAAACTATCAATGTAAATATCGAATCCTTCTCTTGTAACTATAAACCAATCAGCACCGAAACATAGAGTATCATTCAAAGGACTGGCAAAATTTACTTTAGAATAAAACTGCATTAATACTATATATGATTTGTAAATATTGACTTATATTTTTCAGAGGTAGACAACCCAGCAAGTAACAGGTGGATTTTGAAGAGAACACTCAGACAGAAGAAAATATACTGTTAAAACGTATGTTCTATACCTCACTGAGGAGATTAGTCTCTTGAGAACCTAATTCAAGAATATTTATATATGTAGACTTAGTGAATCCTTCATGAAGAAAAATACCACTAACAGTAAAGAGACTGACTAAAGAGGAATCTTATTTGCCAAACTATTGTTTTATGAACACGGAATCATTGATTACATTGGCATTTTTCTTTATATGATGCAGAAAAAACATACTTGTTTTAGATTTAATGGAATCACCAATCAGACCACTAATACTTTATCTTGTTTATATATATTATGCAAATACTAAAATAATCTTGACACTCAAAAACATTTCAGATATTAACATTTCCCTTGATTTAACTATTGTGTTTCCTTTCCAAAATAACGCTTATTTATTGTGTAAATAAAATTCGCACCTCATCACATAGTGTTTTCATACATATGTTATGTTTTTCAGTTTAAGTTTTATTTACAATATACAGCCTTTATGTTACGTGTTAGGTGTACAAATACATATATAGTGAATTTAAACACTTTTATTGAATCTCTAGGCTTTTATCAATCAATCTTACTACTGGTCCAACTGTCTGTTAAAACATTTCTATGAAATTTAGGTTTTAGTAAGAGCTATAAGAAACAGAACTTCAGTTTAGGAGCTTTGTACATATTGTCTCCAGTATGTTTACCCAATATTTACCATTAGAGGCCACAGGCATTATGCAAATTTGTGGCCAAGCATACAATTAGCCAAAATTGCTTTTATTGCCTATGAGCCATACCTGTACAATATGAAAATGGACATTACAGTGGCTAGCCAAACTTGGTTAAAGATACATTTAGGCAAGTTAGGGTTTCTTAGAATCATACCTGTAGGTTATACTAAATGGTATTGCAGACATTAAACAAATCTTGGCTAGGCCTACATGTACATTACGGAAAGAGAAAACGATGTGTATAGCCAAATTTGTTTAATCATACAGTAACATAGATTTGGGTTTCTAACAGCATAGATGTAAGTTATGCAAAATGGCATTGTAGACACCAGTCAGAGTTTGGTTAAGAATATATTTAGCAAACATTTGGTTTCCTCCTAAGAGGTAAAATAAATATCTGCAAATAGCAACTATAAAATAAATAGTTAAATTTAACTAACTATAAAGTGCTTGTTAAGGAGCCACACATTGCTTGTTTACGAGCCACACTGAGAATACTTTGTCAAAATTTGGCTTATTTCAAGTCTGCCTGATTCCATCAGCAGACAGTAAAACTACTCTATAGTTGCATATAGGGATCTGACATTTATCAAAAGGGCTACAAAATTCTTATTATGTGCATTTAGTTAACTTGGGGTACAAGATTTTAGTCCACAGCAGAGGCCTAATTTGATTAAATGGAAAACCTCAAGTGTAATCAGAAGCTGTTAAGCATATACCAAGGTACCTCTATCTGTATTTCAACATTTAAGTATGAAAAGAGAATGAATGATGCAACATCTCAAGTAACTAATAGAGAACAAAACAGAAAAAAAAAAACATGTTTCAATCTCAGATCTCTAATGTTAGAGTGGATATAAAATTATATGAGATACATCTATGAGAAAAAATTTTATAACATGACATTTCATTTCAAGCAGGAATTGAATGCATCTATGCACATGTGCATGTTCCAGAGACGTAAACGCTCTTATAATAATAATAATAATAATAATAATAATAATAATAATAATAATAATAATAATAATAATAAGCCATATGGCACATGGTGTTTTTTTTCTTATTGGCTCCCTCTAACATTATATTGAAACCAAAGGTCCATGACAAGTATAAACATAACAGAGGTTATCTATGTATTTTCTAACAGCAATGATCTTTAAATCGGCTGCTAAGAAATAATAAATTGAATATTTCAGCAGCAAGTCCTTGAAGATGATATACAGTTGAACTTAATGATAAACAGCTATAGCCTAACATATTTATAACAATTTGCTTGTGAAGGAACCTTGCTGCATAAGGTTACCATTGGTAACTACAACAGCTGGAACAGCTTCTACTAATGTAAGATTTTGACTTTAAGTGTGACAAGACATGTGTTAGATATGCATACTGAATCAGCGCCTTCGTTTGTGAAACTTTGCATTTAAAATATTAAAAATCGTTTTCATTCTTTAATGCAAGAAGCACAATCGTAAACACTGTCTCTATTTGTATTATATTGTTGTTATCTTTTCTTCTGTTATCAACGTTCATTTGTCTTTAGCTCTGGCTTTCAAAGCAATTCTTCCACCACCAGTACATACTATGCGCCATGGAATTCATAAGGACAAATGAAACAATCATTGTAACTGTCCTTGGCAATGACTCGGTGGAAGTTAAAACTGCTACTCAAATGTTAACTCTGCACCGTTCGATAAGAAAAGTCTGTAGTCTTCATTGAAATTCCTTACAAAACAAAAAATTCAAACGTTAGGTAAGTTGACTTTAGTGCCACAGAAAATGTCCAAATACTTTATACGAAGTTTCGCCTTGATATTTCACAAACTATCGTTTAATTATCATTACCCGTATCACGTCATGCGCAGTCAAACGGATACTGTATATCCTATATCATAAAACGTGATCAAATTAAATAGTTGTATGGCTTAGAAGCAGCACCAAGTTAAGTCAGTTGTTCAAAACAAAGCAATTTAGGATAAAGATTACTCATATTCAGTTCCAGAGGCTCAGAGACAAGATTAATGCTCAAAGACTGAGGCAATAACAAAGCAATTACAGAATTGTGACTGCTGCTGGTCTTTCCTAAATGACACATGTCGAGAAAATTAGAGCAACATAAGTTACAGGAGACAGCCAAGGGCAAGACAGGATCTATGTCATTAAAGATGGATACTACTAGGTAATTTAAATCTCTAGGATATTTGCAGTCTACGTTAATCTTCTTTGTACCTTTAGTCAGTTTTATCTCTACATCTGGTTTGGATCAAATTTATATGTTGTAACTTACACATTCATTTATTTATTAAAATGTTCATTCTTAGGTTACGAAAAGTAATAATCTGGTTGATTATATCGTTACCATGGAGCTTTGGTATATTGTTCATTTGCCTATCCCACTTCAAAATCCCAACGAAAGTTAGTGAAAGTACACAATGTAAAATGCATTTAGATATAAAAGATGAAAAGTGGAACTTGTTAGATTTGACAGACACATTGCAATCAAATTATAAATCCTTAAAACTTCGTCTATATTATCTAACTATATTTTTGACTGCTGGAACATCTTCCAATCTTTGATGTTTATTTGATGTCTATTACGTCCATATATATATATATATATATATATATATATATATATATATATATATAACATATAAAAAAATCATTTAATGTATGCAACTATGTACTCTGTACTCTTGATGTAAATATGCGTATCATTGAGGCTCACAAAGAATATTAATTCCATATAAGTTAATGTCACCCTCTAAAAAAATATTATTATTATTATTTTTATTATTATTATTATTATTATTATTATTATTATTATTATTATTATTATTATTATTATTATTATTAACACGGATGGGGTCAGGGGTCGCCAAACCTGTTTTCAGATTTCACGTAAGATTCAATAGGAGTTTGCCCTCGGTGAAATTGTTGTAACAATTTTTTTTTACCCATATCTTTTATAGAGATTTTTCAAACATTTAGCAGAACTATCCCAAAATACATCATTTTGCTGAAAAACAAAATACTCTTTACATGTCAACGTGGTTGAAAGAACCTGCATTTAGTTTTATTGAATGATGAAATCAATTTATCCATTACAACCAAAGTGGACAACTTAGTACATGGCCTAATGTGAATGCACAGAGGCTGTAGTAATGTAAACAAGCTTTGTTTCTCTAAATGCACAGCAGCAAAGGAGGTGAACAGACCACTTGTCTGAATTGTCATTTGTCTAAAAAATAAAGCTTCCTACGAAAATAAATCTCAAGGTCGATAACGCTAAACCAAAAACTTCTAACTGACCATGCGATTTTTTTCTAATTGGGTTAGCTTATCTCGTTACTTTATCTTCGACTCTTTGCTTTTATTTATAGTGTGTTTCGTTTACTCGCTGGGTCACTCAATTTTGGTCGTTCACCTCCTCTGCTGCTGTAGTAATTAAATCATTGTTATATCAATAATGGTTGGAGAACCACATTCAGCTAGATTAGCTCGAGAGCGACTAGAGGCAATTAAAAAATATTTACCTGTTCGTGATTCTGTTAAGCAACAACTACAGGCGCATCAGGAGTCTCAAGTTGAATTTGCAGAAGGTGCAGAAGAATTATTTAAACCTGTTACAGAGACCACTAAACGTCTTCTTCCTGCGATAGAAAAGACCGCTGATGCAACTGGAAAAATTGCAGAAAGAACTAAGAAAACAAAAAAGATTTTACGGGAGCTTCCAGTTGAAATAGCTGCTGCAATGCCACCGCCGAATGAACAATACGATGATGAAAAGCCGATTGCAGAACAACCAGAATTAATAACATCTAAAAGTAGAATTAATTTTTTAAAAAAGTATTCCGAAACAGGAATTGAAAAAATTTAATCTGTTAAAGACATAGATGAATTAGCTGAACTAGCTGTTAATAGTTATTCAAAACGGAAGAATTATCTAAAACCCGAATACGTCGGTGAATATATAAATGATGAAAATTGGGAAAAGTGGTTATATCGTGTGTACACTGGTACAAAACGAATTCGACGTAATGATGAAGAATATCCTATCTATCGTGATAGTATAAACAAATATAAATCATCGAAATTACTTCCAGATTAACAAATGGAAGTTGGAATGTTAGAACGAATGTTTGAAGAGGGACGAGCAAAGATAACAGAACAAAAACGAGAAAAAGAAGAGAGAATGTTGGAACAAGAAAAAGAACGGAGAAAAAAACAACAAGAGGAATATGAGAAAAGACGAGAGGAGTTAAAAATATGGCAAGAGAAGCAGAAAGCAGAACACCAAAGAAAACTAAAAGAACTTAGGGAAAGATTATCTTTATCACCTGCAGATGAAGATTCATTCAGCGCAACTGAAAGCGGTCTTACTACTCAAGGACGGGGCCTTATTATTTGTCCTAATAATGTCCTTGCTGATGTTGATCGATTAGAAATTCTAATTGGAGGAAAACGAGCTGGTAATAATTCCCCAGAAATAATTAATGAAGCAGCTGATATTTGTAAACGATTGTTTGCAGGTGGTATCATGGATATTAATGTGTATCGGTCTCTCATTAATGAAATCGCCGATGACTACCACAGTATATAATAAGATACAATGACTATAATAAGATGATCATACATAATAATCAACATGGACCTACTATGGTCAGGGTAATAAATTCACGATTACCAGTATACAAAACGACCTACGGAGATGGACTAGGTGATGTTGTTCAAGGTCTATTTAGAAGAATAGCCCCAAAAGCAATACCGATTGCAAAGCAACTGGGAATGAAAGCTATTGACGTTGTTCGTGAAAAAGGTATTGGTGCTGTTGGTGATGTTGCTAGTAAAGAATTCTCAGCAATCAAGGATAGACTAGCACGATTAATACGACGAAAACCTCAGCCAGTAAAATTACCCAGCACTGAAGTGATGCCCGTAAATGTTAGTAAAATAATAAATCAAGCTGCGAATCAAAAACTAGCAGAGTTAGCTGATGTACCACTATCAGCAAAAAGAAAAAATATAACCGCTAGTCTAATAGCTGGAAGTGGTCTTCGTGTTAGACGATAATAAATATAATAAAGATGTTCAAGCGTATATCTGATCCCGCATTTGACATGGACGCACCGGTTCTCAAGGATGAGTCTGTGCGCGATTATCAGTATTTCTCTTATGACGCACGAATTCCAGATCAGCGTGGACGAATTGAACATCAAGTTCAAGATACAAGCAGATATTTCTTACCTGCTGAGGCATTTATTGAAGTCGAAGGTAGACTTTTAAAAGCAGATAATACAGATTATGGAATTAATGATCGAGTTGGTTTTGTTAATAACGGTATTATGGCGTTATTTGATTGCGCTACGTATATGATCGATGGAAGAAATATTGAATCAATTAAAAAGGATGTTGACGTTGTCACGACTATACTTGGTCTTGCTAGATACAGCGATGATTATTCAAGATCAGCTGGTCCATTAATGATGTTTGCCAAGGACATAGTCGATCAACCCGATCACAGGAATGTAGTGGTAAATGCAGCTGGGGATGCAGTTGCATCAATGAATGAAAATTTCAACTTGGGATTCGCGTCACGTCGAGCAATGCTTGGCGACGATGAAAGGTTTTCATGTGCGATTCCACTTTCACACATCTTTGGATTTTGTAGAAATGTCACAAGGGTTATTTTCGGAGCCAAGCACACAACTGTACTCGTACGAAAAGCAACTGACAATGATGCAATATGGCGACCCGACGGTGTTGATGCTGGTAAAGTATTACTGACAAAACTTTCATTGTGGATGCCAGTATTGACTCCATCAATATCTGAAGAAGATCGGTTACTTGCTTTCATGGGCAGCGGCGGTAAATCGACGTTATCATGGTCAACAATGACCACAGATTTTATCCAAAGTAGCATTAATGGTTTATTCACATGGCAAATAGCACCACAGCAAGGTGTCTCTGCACCACGACATATATTTATTGCACTTCAAGATGCTGCACGGGCAAATGATCAAACGCGTAGTATTATGATATTTGACAGATTTGGTGTTTCTGAGGTTTCTTTGAGGATAAATGGACATCAAGAACCAGCCGAGGACATTTTGTTAAATTTTTAACAAAACAGTGTTGCACGTGCATATCATCGTCTGATGACGTTCATGGGACGTGATCAAAATGTTGATACTGGTTTACAAATATCACAGCGGGATTTTACAACGCTGTATCCGATTTATTACTTTTCGCTAGAACATTTAGATTTGTTTAGACAGTCTGTCGTTGACATATATTTTAGAGCTCGTGTGACAAGAGGAGTTATTGCTAATTATAGAGCAATCGCTATTATACTCAGCGATAAATCAACGTTACTTGAAGGTGTTGGTGGACGAA
The DNA here is from genome assembly GCA_016617855.1 of Megalonaias nervosa. Lineage (NCBI taxonomy): Eukaryota > Metazoa > Mollusca > Bivalvia > Unionida > Unionidae > Megalonaias > Megalonaias nervosa. Next base: position 8,248 of record JAECUM010035181.1, read on the forward strand.
TGCGAGTCGTTGATGCTCCAGTAGAAAACATGTAATTAGATCACTCATAATATTATAATGTCATATAATCATGTTAGTGTCAGTCGGACTCCTGGTCAGATTAAAAGGCTACAATCAGCATCAGAAAATAACTGTGGAATAAAAATATCGCTAAAAAAAGAACAAATGAGCGGTGCAAATCAATTATCGTTGACCGAGCGTCAGTTCAGAAACTTCAATGAGGCCAAAAAATCAAATAAAGGTATAAAACTTAATCTTTCTGCGGGCGCTATCAAAGATACTGTTAAATCTGGCGGAATTTTTCCACTTCTTGCAGCTATACCAGCATTAATTGCCGCTGCAGCCCCAGCTGTTGCAAAAGCAGCTGCGTTAGGCGCTGTTGGAACCGCTGCTGGAATGGCATTTAAGAAAGCAACGGGTCAAGGAATAAAATCTTGCAAAATAAAGGGAAGGGGTCTAAGACTACCAGGGACTTATTTAAGATCGGGAAGAGGATCAAGACTACCAGGGACATATCTTCAACTCTGCCTATGTCTAATTTTGATTTACTTGATGCTGCTGAAAAATTAAAAATAAAAAACTTCAGAGGGGTTTTTATGCCTGATCAATTACCAAAAACACCAAACAATATTGAAATAGGTATTATTAATCTCGATAAAAACTCTGGTCGTGGCACTCATTGGCTTGCATATGCAATTGATCCACGTGGAATTATTTATTTTGATTCGTACGGACTGGCACCACCAAAATAATTTTTAAAATATGTTAGTAACATGCAGAATATTCCAGTCTGGTATTCAACGCTACCAACACAAACATTAATGGATCCACCAATATGTGGTCGTGAAGAACTCGCTGTACTTGATGCTGTATCACGATCAACAAAAACACCTCATAAAGCTGTACACGATTATACTACCTTATCACATTTAAACAGATATCAATAGGCATAATGGTTGATATTTACGGAAGATCAACGACTGAAACTAAAACAAAGCAAGCACTGCCCGAAGACTTACTCAAGCAAGTAACAACACAGATCAACGACGAATTATCTGACATGCTCAATCTTGCCAATGTTGATCCAAATGAACTTGTTGTATTTCAAAACCGTGAAGGAAAATTGAAGACGAGTAATATTTCAATCAACGATATTATTATTCGTAATCAATCATCGCGAGAAGGTCTCGTTGCTGTATATGACAAAAGAGGGCAAACTTGTTCCTAGTGTTGTTAGTCCGTCATCGATCCGAGATAGTATAAGTGAGCGAGTGTTAAAAGCCGGAAATATAATGAATGGCATCATCAACATGAATAATAATAAAATTATTAAGATAGGAGAACCGACGGATAATCTCGACGCTGCAACGAAGAAATATGTAGACGATAACAATATTCCAGTAACAACTTCGTTAGCTACAATCAATGATGGAATGACCGCATTTAGAACTGAATTTTTTAATCATGTACAACTGTTTATGAATTTTCATCGAAATATAAACAGAACCATTAATGAATTTTTTGGAAGTCCACCAAATGCTGATATTAAACTCGTCGACGTTAACACGAAACTTAATGATATTGTCGATGGAATTCCTAATATTGTTCAAAAAACTAATCTTATTAAAATTCCACACGGACAAATTAACAATATAGTGTGCACAGTAGCATCAGGATCATCAACATGGACACCACAAAAAAAACACTATCAAACATACAGCAGAAGTAACTGGTGTGTACAGGCTGTCTGTTTTCAGTAAAGAAAAATTTAGAATATTTACTACATTTCCATGCCGTCATTCAATAGATGTTTTTTTTCTGGAACTGTATATATTATATTAAATAAAGATGTCGAAGAAGAATTTATACTGGTGGTGTCTGGAATTCGTAGCTGAAACTCCTCAATTAATTACTTAATTAAATGACAACGTCATTAAGTATAATGAATCAAACCTCAATCGACGTTCAACGTCACAGATACAATCAAATATGTAAGTGTTAGATTGAACTAAAAAATATCGTTGACGATTGTACAGTAAAAGTAAAAAAATATCGCAGACGTATGGTTGTTATTGATATAATTGTTTACTCAGTTTCTGCTATTATTGCTGGAACCGGATTATTATTATCAACAATAACAATGACAGCGCCTACAGTTGTAACAATTGTCGTTTCAACTTCAACGACTATCGCAGGCATTCTCAGTATTATCGCTAAGAAGATATCTGCATGTACAAATGACAAATTACACGAGTATATAATGAAATTACATACAGTAACAACAGCTTATTCTAAACTATCGTCATATCTTTCGTCGTACCTCACCGATGGTAAAATATCTGATGAGGAATTCGCAACGATAATGAAAACCTATGATGAAGCATTCCTTGACAATAGCCAAGGTGAAAAAGTGGAAGATTGAATTTTCGATTTAAAATAATAACAATAATACTAATGTCAACGTCGAATGAATTATTACAACAGATTGTCACTAATACAGCACCTTCAAAAACTACTATGATATCATTAAGTTCGACCAATCCTGAGTTTAGCGTTAACTTTCCAACCGCAATTCCAGCAAAAGAAATAGCATTAGCGCAATTACGAGTTTATTATAGCTGGCCAAATATTAGATCAAAACCATTCGGTGGACTACAGCCGAATAATTCATTAGTATTTGCGAATAAGAATAAACCTGATGGAACTCCTGATTGGCAAGTAGTTAGTATTCCAACGGGCAGTTATCAAATAGAACAAATCATGATGAATTCCAACGCAGGATTAAATCCATTACAGGAAAAGAATCAAAGATTGCCATTACTGTTCACGAACCAACGCTGTCATCAGCGATTGAAACATTACCACCGGATTACGTCGTGGACATTTATCAGTCTTCGGTTAGATCAGTATTAGGATGGCCTGAAGTTGCACTAGTTTACAAAGGTCCACCAGGACCAAAACAATCTGATTTCGTTACAACGGAAAAAAAAATACATCAAACTTCCAGAATATCGAAAAGGTGGTAAATACCCATGGATAGGACCTGCTCAAACAGAATCAATTCATAGATTTATAGATAAAGTACACGAGCATTTTTGTACACATTCAGAGGTAAAAATACAGGAAAACCTGTGACAACAATTAGTGTTGGAGAAATTAATAGTGTTTTTAATCCAATTAAATCTGAGTATGAACGTGTACTTAATAATCTACAAAATTTGTTTTCCAAAATCAACAATTATTACGACGATGATATAAAAAATCAAATAATTGAGACAATACAACATTTGAATCAAGTTGTATCAGACATAGAGTATACAAATAAGGTTTTTGTTAATAGAGAGAAAATAATAATGGATGTACGTGTTAAAGAAGAGAAAATATTAATGAGTGAACTTGGTGATAATGCTTTAACAACTTATATAGTTAATGAAAACGATCCAGCTCAGAATATAAAGTTAAGACATTTATTTAAAACAGTTTTTCTTGAATTGTATGGAATTACAGAAGAACAATTACCAACATTTACAATTCCAGGATTTAATCATGAGGAAATACAAAAATCAGTTAATGATCTTATTGATGAACATTTTCAAAGGATATATGATTCATGGAGAAAATTAATCCCGCCACCAACCATTCTTAAATATAATAATAATCCGTACGGTGAAGGTCGTCATATTTCTCCTGGTATTGTTAATATCTCAGGTACAATAACAGTTAATCTAGTATGTGACGTAATTGATGGCAGCTATCAAGTAGATCTTTCAAAGTCTAGCCAGGCCCAGCAAGGATATATATTATATTCATTCAGTCCTCAAGTTCCTCCTGGGACGTTATATGTATCTGAGCCAATTAACCCCGTTTATCTACGTGTACATAATCCGCTATTATCAAGGATACATTTCAAACTTGCTGATCAGGCTGGACACATTCTGGATTTAAGAAATGAGGAATTAAATATTAATCTGTATGTGAGATCGTAGAACGTCTGAGTAAATTGCCATCACAAAGGTCCTCGTTGATAAATTCGTTCAAACGCAGATGCAACGTCAGTTGCTGTCTTTGTTGACAGTGGTTCTGCTTCTTTATATCTACTTGCAACATCAATTGACGCATATTTATATGTGCGTGATTGACATCTACCGGTTTTAATAGTATCATGTGGTAAAAACAAAATATCTGCTTGATGAACTTCATTAGGAATACTGACATCAAAATGTGCATACTGAATTTTTTTAGGTGGTGGTAGATAAATGTGCCATATTGCCTGTCGTGCTAACCACGCTGCAGCAACAGCACGTGAGACTTTTGCTAATTCAGCAAGTTTACTAATGGCTGCTCTGCCTCTCCATTATCCTCTTGGGCTATAATAAATGGACTCCATTATAAAAATCAAATAATTAATTACCCAGCTCCTAGCATTATTTTACCTTTCATAGCAGATTTTGCTAGAAAACTAGCGAGTTTATCAGGTATAGAATTTAACGCATGAATCAATTTCACATCTGCGAGATGCCGTTGTTGTAAATCTTTGCTTTTATACGCAACATCATAAACATGACATGCTTGATCAATCTTATTTATTGGATACTCTCCAAGTAGCGGTTGATCTTGATCATCAAGTCGGATATCAAGTCGAGTTCCAGGACCACAATAATTATATCCAGGAAGTTGTTCCTCACCAGGGTATTTAGCCCATGGAGCTCCTGGTAATTTTCTTAATGACGCAGCGATATCTCCACCTTTGACTGACAAGTCAAGAGGAATAAATTTATATTTTTTTTGTTCCACACTTTACACATTTGCCTGTAATTGCACGTCTTTCATTTTGTGTTATTATCTTTGTCAATCCACTGGTATGGGTGTGTGTTCTGCATCTAACACAATATATTAAATCCATATTATTTATTATATGGATATAATTGACTTCTCAGCGACACAAAAACAAGAACCAGTAAGGCACCATGCAGCACTAACAAATTCTATTCGAATGATTATAATAGGCCCATCTGGATCTGGTAGGACACAATTATTACTTAATCTGATAATGCGATGGCTCAAGTGGAAGAAATTATATTTAGTAGCACCATCTGTAGATGATCAACGATGTTATGAAGTACTTAAAGATTTTAATAAAAATGCAAAATTATTGGACGAAGACGGAAATCATATTATTGATTTTATCACCGACATTGATGAAGCTCCATCAGTAGATGACCTCGATGGATTTATTAATAACCTCGTAGTATATGATGATGTCATGCTGGACAAACAATCAAACCCAGCTCGGATATTTTCCAGAGGCAGACATAAAAATACTGACGTGATTTATGTTACTCAGCGATATACACAAATACCTAAAGTGATCAGAGACAACTGCAATATTTTAGTTGTGTTTAATGGAGTTGATAATTATACTTTACATAATATTTATTATACTTGGTGTTCAGGGAATATGGACATGATTAAGTTTAAAAACTTCTTTTCAAAAGCACAAGCTGTTCCGTTCGGATTTATTACGATAAATTTACATGACCCAAGATTTAGGTATCGTATAGGTCTGGATAAAATCTGTGGTTAATTACTACAGCATCAGAGGAGGTGAACGACCAAAATTGAGTGACCCGGCGAGTAAACGAAACACACTATAAATAAAACCAAAGAGTCGAAGATAAGTAACGAGATAAGCAAACCCAATTAGAGAAAATCTCATGGTCAATTAGAAGTTTTTGGTTTAGCGTTATCGACCTTGAGATTTATTTTCGTAGGAAGCTTTATCTTTTAGACAAATGACAATTCAGACAAGTGGTCTGTTCACCTCCTCTGCTACTTGTACAGAGGCTGCTAGCAATGTAAACACGCTATATTTCTCTAACCTTTCCGCTACCCTTTGAAAATTTAAGGTCCTAACATTATTCATTTAATACTTTAATTTAATAAACGTTGCGTAAAATCGAGGAAATTAATTTATTGAATAATTTGTTACTGTATATAAGTCGATTTTGTGAACAATTTTAGTGTTAATGCTATGCTGGTCGTCAAGTGTTCGTGCACCTGTATCTTAAATGGCCTGTACTTCTTGAAAGGAAATATCTATATGGAGTTCATTAAATATGACACCAATCTCTCTTAACCTTGTATATTTTGTATTTACGCTCAAAAGATCGCCAACTGGTATAAAAAGGTGAGTTATTTAAAGTTTTAAAATATTTTTGTAAACTATCCATTAATAGTATTAGTGGTTTC
>JAECUM010035185.1:0-18439 GCA_016617855.1 Megalonaias nervosa
TATTGTCTTATTGACATAATTTCTTTTTTCAAGATTTAAAAAGTACTTTGTGCTTTTTTCTCCCAATTCATACCATCTGGCTTTAGATCTTAAGATAACACCCTCTATGTATTTTTTCCTAGATTCCTCTAATGCTGCTTTTTTTTTCCTCTAAGTTTTCTAGAGTTTCCCCATCTATGTTATTCGACAGTTCCCCATAAATTTCTATTATTTCCTGTTCAATTTTCTTTCATTTTTCCCGTTTCTCTTTTGTTTTCTTAATAGATAAACATATAGTTTCCGATCTTATTTTCATTTTCAATATTTCAAAGAATATTTGATCATTACAGGAAAGAGAAACACAAAGAGAATCATCTTTATTTCCCCCTACATAATATTCATTTACAGTGTCAGCTATACACTTTTTAACCAAATCAGTATACTCATTATTCTTCAACAGTTGGGCATTAAATTTCCAATATCCTTTTCCCCTTGAACACGTTGAGAAAGCCACACTCAGAGCAATAGCTGAATGATCAGACTTATATCCAGGTAAGATACACGCATCAACTGTATTCATATGAATGTCTTCAGATACGAGAAAGTAATCTAATCTACTTTGTTTCAAGGGAGATTTTTGCCTCAAGGTATACATCTTTAAGTCTTGATTCGAATTTCGCCAGGGATCAATTAGTTCCAATTCGTTTTTCAGGTCTTGGGTCACTACTGCTCTAGACTGTTGGTGTTTGTCATATAAAATATTATAAGTATCCAAGTCTAAGTCCTGAACAGTATTCCAGTCTCCACACATTATAATTGATGAGTTCTCAAGAAATAAAATCTCCTCCTTTAACTTTCTAAAGAAGCTAGGATTATCATCATTATAACCATACAAATTCACGAGGGTTATTCTGTTGCCATTAATTGTAATATCTAAAATAATAAACCTTCCTTGACTGTCACATCTTTCTCTATGAATTACAAATTCAAAAGTATTTCTAAAAAGTATTGCAACCCCAGCACTATTACTAGAGCAGTGGCTAAATATACATTTGTATCCCCACTCAGCTGCCCAATATATTTCATCGTTCTTTGTACTATGAGTTTCTTGCAAACATACTATAGATACATTCTTTTGTTTTACCCAGTGGAAAATGTCCCTTCGTGTAAAGACTGAACCTTGCAGGCCTCTAACATTCATAGATATAATTTTTATGTTATTATCCATGAGAACGGCAGAAATTTTACGTATACATGTTCTTGTACAGGAATGTATGAAGTAATTATCACCTTGAATTTATCATATGCATGGCTTCCACACCCACACTCACACACATACTCACACAGAATACAAACATCTATAATAAAAACATCCATGGTGTTGCAATACATGCTGTAGATTTGGCTGCAGTTAACATTGATACAGTGAACGATAGACAACAAGTGAAACAGCTCCATTTGTGATAACTCTTAATCGCCTTTGACAGATTTCCAGGAGCTAAAACAGTTTGGTAAACCAATAGGCACAGATTAGTAAGAGTATAAATTACAAAATGAATGAGAGAAGGGGTGAAGGGAGGAGAAGAAAGTATGAAAGAGAGCATACATGAATGTAGTGAGTGACTGAATGACTGAGCAAGAATGGGAGAACTGAAGTGTTGAATACGATGAATAAACAACTGAGTAAGTAAATGTGTATATGGGTGAAAGATGATTTATGAATTAGTGGATGAATTGATTAAGGAGAGATTTGATATAATTGATGAGCGAGTAACAAATCTATTAACTAATGACAAAACTGGTGAAGGAAAGAAGTAACTTATAAAAAATAATTAAAACAAATTAGAGTAGAAAGGGGAGTATCCAAAAGAAGGTTCACATACCTATTTAGCCAATTTCATGAATTCACAGAGTTGCATATGGCACTTATACTCTAATTTTCTCATCAATATCATCATAAATGTCAAATTTTATCCTTTTTCCTGATCTGGTTTTACCATACACAAATCCATTAAAGTACCATGCACTATCAATCTCCTGATGCCTGGATAATTTATTGATGAGTTCAGTATTCATCTTCGTCACATCCTCTACCAGTCTAATTCCTTTGCTCTGTTTAAAGTCTTTCCGCTTCTTGATAATTGGAAGTTTACAATCCAGACTCCAGAATTTGACAATCACTGGCCTTGGCTGTCCCTGTCGGCCTGGGATCCTATGCACAGCCACTATGTCCCTGTTATCCAAATTAATCTTTGTGACTTCTTTCACCAATTTCGGAATTTTCTCTCTCAGACTTTCATTCTTCTCCTCCTCCAGCCCTAAAACTTTAACATTCAGCTTCCTTGAAAATTGTTCCATTTGGTTTGAGGCTGCACTTGCTTGTTTAGATCTCCTGCCAGACTCTTTCATGTCACTCCTCATTTTATCATTGTCATTTTTTGCCTCTTGTAATTTTTCTCGCAATTGGTGGTTTTCGAATTCCAGTGAATCCACCCTATCCATCAACTCTCCTGTCCTCTCCTTTACTACCCTTTCACTTTCTACAGCTATCTCCTTTCTCAGATCTTCCTTCACATTCTCTAACAATTTCCTCACAATGGTTGAGACAATTTCTGTAAGGTCATCTTTTTTCACCAAATCAGCAATAGCAGATGTGAAATCTGCTTTGGAAATGCTCCCTTTGAGGCTTTGCTTTATTTCATCTAAGTCCAGCTGAATTGTACTCAAACTTGATTCAGTCAAACTTGTGTCAGATGTTTCCATTAGGGTGCCACTCTGTAATCTGGTTTTCATTTGTTGCTTGTCTTGGTCTTTCTTTCCACTCATGCTTGTAGCTAATCTTGTTTGGACTAATTTTTTCTCACTAGCAGCAGGGAGGGTGAACAGACCACTCTTATAATTAAGCCAAATTTTAGTGATAATTGAGGCAAATGGTCTGTTCGACTGCCATACCGCGCATATCATCTTCCCTTCTTGTCTGCTGTTATCTTACACACATATGTGGTCATTCACCCCCCCCCTGCTGCTGTAATTCTTGATAAAATCAAGGACCAAAGATTTTATCTAGACCTACACGATATCTAGATCTTGGGTCATGTAGATTTATTGTAATAAATCCAAACGGAACAACTTGTGTTTTTGAAAAGAAGTTTCTGAATTTCATCATGTCCATGTCCCCTGAACACCAAGTATAATAAATATTCTGTAAAGTATAATTATCTACTCCATTAAACACAACCAAAATATTGCAGTTGTCTCTGATCACTTTAGGTATTTGTGTATATCGTTGTGTAACATAAATCACGTCCGTATTCTTGTGTCTACCTCGAGAAAATATTCTAGCTGGATTTGTTTGTCTGTCCAACATAATATCATCGTACACCACTAAATTATTAATAAATATTTAGGTCATCTACAGATGGGGCTTCATCAATATCGGTGATAAAGTCAACAACATCGTCTCTGTCTTTATTAACTGATTTCGCTTTCTCGTTAAAATCCTTAAGTACTTCGTAACAGTGCTGATCATCTACGGATGGTGCTACTAAATACAATTTACTCCATTTTAACCACCGCATTATTAAATTTAATAATAGTTGTGTTTTACCTGATCCAGACGGACCTATTATAATCATTCTTGTCGAATTTGGTAATGCTGGATGATAATGCTTCACTGGCTCCTGTTTTCGTGTCGCCGAAAAATCAATTATTGTATCCATATTATTAATAACATGAGTCTATATTGTGTTCGATGTAGATTATCTACACCCACTACTGGACTGACAACAATAATAACAAAAAATAAACGACGTGCATTAACAGGTAAATGTGTAAAATGCGGCACGAAAAAATATAAATTTATCTCCATGTCTGATTCAGGGACAAAGACAGGTGGAGATATAGCCGCTTTATTAGGAAAATTACCAGGAACTCCGTGGGCTAAATATGCCGGTGAGAAACACTTACCAGGATATAATTATTGTGGTCCTGGAACCCGACTTGACATCCGACTTGATGATCAAGATCAACCAAGACCAGGAGAGTATCCAGTAAATAAGATTGATCAAGCGTGTCATGTTCATGATGTTGCGTATAAAAGTAAAGATTTACAACAAAGGCATCTCGCAGATGTAAAATTGATTCATGCATTAAATTCTATACCTAATAAATCTGTCAGAGATAAATTAGCTACTTTTCTAGTAAAATCTGCCATGAAAAGTAAAATAATGTTAGGGGCTGGTAATTAATTATATAAATATTATAATGGAATCCATTTATTATAGCCGAAGAGGATATTGGAGAGGTAGATCAGCGATTACTAAATTATCTGAAGCAGCAAAAGTCTCACGTTCTGTTGCTGCAGCGTGGTTAGCACGACAGGCAATATGGCAAATTTATCTACCACCACCTAAAAATATTCAATATTCACATTTTGATGTCAGCGTCCCTAATGAGGTTCATCAAGCAGATATTTTATTTTTACCGCACGATACCATTAAAATTGGTAAACGTCAATCACGCACATATAAATACGCATTAACTGTCGTTGACGTTGCAAGTAAATATAAAGATGCTGAACCATTATCAACAAAGACAGCATCCGAAGTTGCATCTGCGTTCGAATGAATTTATCATCGAGGACCTTTGCGATGGCCACAGTTATTACAAGTTGATCCGGGCAAAGAATTTCTTGGTGCAGTATTATCGTTGATGAAGAAACATAACGTTAAAATCAGACGAGGACATACTGAAATTCATCGTGATCAGGCAATTGTTGAACGATTTAATCGAACACTTGCCGAGCGGTTATTTGGATACCAATATGCAAAAGAAATATCTACTGACTTTAAATCCGGTGAGAGATCTCGTGAATGGGTTGCGAGGTTACCAAGTGTGATATCTGCATTAAATAATGAAATTACTCGTTCAACTTCCATGAAACCTTCTATTGCGATCACAAAAAAATATATACCCCGTAGTAATGACAGACATCAACCTCAACCAGTATTAGGTAATGTAATTGTAAGATATTTATACGAACCTGGTGAACTTGAAGGTGGTAAAAAAAGAGCAACTGATCCTATTTGGAGCGTGACTACACATACAATTTTTAGTGTGGTTAGATCCACTGGTAGACCTCCAATTTACAGATTAGATTCTACAGCCCCTCAACGTGGATTTGTACGTGAACAATTACAGGTAATCCCTGAAGACACACAATTACCACCACATACAATTACATAACCAGAACCAGGGCGTGCAGCGCCCCGACGTCGATTACACTCGAGACAGGTCAGCATCACATTATCACGTGTATGACCAAGATCAATATTAATTCTATCTACGGTAAATTGTCTTGGATTATTATTCGAATATTGCCACAACATATTACAATTGCAACTTGCGCAATTATTATTCTGTAGTTGTTTTAGTTTTATAATAAATTCAACATTAATATCAAAATCACGATTATTTTTTTTGTCACACTGCTTATAACCAGATAGTTTTTTTCTTATTACGTCATCATTAACAGTCTGATTATTATTTTCTATGAAATTAATAATAACCCTATGTAGTTGAGATATTCTTCTGACTCTAGAAACTGCGAGATAGACTAAATTCGACCATTCGATCCGATCATCTATAATCCAGATATTTGTATCAGAAATAGTTAACCCCTGTGAAGAATGGATTGTTATAGCATATCCTAATATCCACGGTGATTTATTCATATTCAGCGCATTCTCAACGACATTAATATCTACTAAAACAATATCATTCAAGACAAGATTCTGTACTCGGACACTTTCAGTATCTCCACCAGGAATTTCAACATCAATATTCTGTCGTCGAGTATCTGCTGGGCGATAACACAAAGGTACAGGTAGATCTGAAAACTTTTCTTTATGTAACAGAAATAATTTATTCTGTAGTTCATCACGAACTATCTTTCTACTTGCAACTATTAAATCAGTGGGATTCCATAAATTTAGAAAATCACTCATAGAAGTCTCTGGAATTACTCCGCGCATTATTTCACATTGTACTCTGTCTGGTTGTAGTCTGATTAATCTTTTAAATTCCTTCAGTGGTTCATCAATAGCTCCATGATCATCATTTATTTCTTCATAATAATCTACATTATTCTTCAGACATTCATGTGGAGACTCTCCAACAAAGGGTGGTGGTTGACCATGATCACCGCACATTATTATAGCAGTATTTTTCGTCAATAACCATTCAAGAAATGTTTTTAATATTTCTAACGGCATCGTGCATATCTCGTCCCATATAATATATTTAGGTATATATTTTTCACCCATTCTCTCAGGAGTCCATGTGTCTCCACACCATCTAAAGAAACTATGATAAGTACACGATTTTACTCCTCGTTCTTTTATTTCTCTGGCTAATTTATGTGTCGTGTCAAAACAATTATATCCGAATTATTATTCATGAATAATTTAATCACACGAGTTGTTTTACCTGACCCTCCACACCCATTAAGATAAACAGTTTTATATCTAGCCACAGGATCATATACAGATGGTGCTGATGATTTTGATAGTTTATTATTTTTGTGATATATTTCCTTAATTTCAACGTCGGCGGATTCAGAATAACTAAGTATATTTTCTTGTTTTATTCTCCATGATCCCCATTCACCATTACCAAGTAGTGGTTTTAATAAATCCGTATATTTTTTATTTATATAAAACGAATCCGTTGCGACTCTGACAGCATCACGAGAAATTTATTTATCATAGACAGTAGATTTATAGAAACATATGCCAACATAGAAGATCTTAAATGAGTAAATTGTGGTGAGTCACCATCAAGATAACTCATAATTGTACCTAGTTTGGTTCCGTCTGACAAATAAGCATTACTCCGATTTATAAATATGTTTTTTTCTGTTGTATCAGCAATTATAAAATCGAGTTCAGCATCGTCTATAATTAATCTTGTACAGTATCTTTTATGCTCCTCCTTGAGTAAATTTACCAATTATCTTTCTACCAAGATCTTTTGCAAGTTTTTCATCATGCTCGTCTCTGCATTTACGTATATTATTAGTAATTTTAATAATGTCATCTTCATTAAGATCAGGAAATTCTTTCCTGGCATCATTAATATTAAATCTATTTGGTTCTGGTAACCAAATTTGTTTCTGTGGACTATATGATATAATCGCCTCACTCACCTGTAAAGATATTAAAATTCCAACATCAAGCATATATCACAATAGTACTATTGGAACCCAACATTTTTCTGAAAAATGTCTTCCAAACCAAGCATAAGTAATCGGATGGAGATTTTCTGCAAACTCGAATGATTCTACATGAACAAATCCGGTTAAATCAAAATCTGGTAAATGTCCGTTTATCGCAACCCTGGTCATCTCGTGTGATGGATGTCCGAATCTCTTAAAGTATTTAGAACATTCTCCGTATCCAAGAAAACTTCCAGGATAACATGCCACCATATCGACGGATATAATGTCACTATAGTTGTATTTAGTATTCCATAATCCTCCGTGTCCATATTCTACGCAACTTTTATGAATATCCTCAAGAAATTCCGATCGTGTTGGTTTCCATAAATGTTTCTCCTGAGCGAAATGAGCTGCTACGGATGGAACTGTAAAACAATTATTTAATAATTGTCTAATTTTGACATCGTCTGAAGTATATTTCAGCGCAAGATTTTCCATTTCTACATTAAGAGATTCTGTACGGTAAATATCACCATTAGGCCGTACAAACTGATCGTAATGATCATATTCCGAACTCTGAAATAACCAAACAGACACAGGGTCACTTTTACTGATATTTTTGATAAAATCAAATATATGACCATCATACAATTTAACTTTTCTATCTCGTGGAAATACTGTTACTGCTGAGGTCCATGCGTGCGAATTATGATCAATAATATCTATTGGAGCTCCTCTTGATTCATATTTTGTTTTATATAAAATCTCTCCCGTCAACGTTTTTACTGTTATTGGGAATCTTAATTTCTTTTCTAGTTCAGCGACATCTTTGATAGACGCTCCGGTATCTTTAACTGATTCTGCCCAAGTATTTATTTTTTTACGTCGTAAATCTGTTAAACCATTACCACGTATCGCATTTGTAAAATGTTCTGTAACTCGTTCAGCTACACAGTTTGTTCTTGATTCTGACAATTTCATAGGTTTTAGATCCCCGACATCAGGTTTATTATTCAGCGGAAATATTCCATATACAACTGCAGTTGCTGGATAACTCTGTATATAATATACCTTATCAACACCTGTTAGTATTCCGGGCTTAGATTTATTATTTAACAGAACAATATTATTTCCTGATTGTATGTGTACTGGATCGCGCTTGTCACGAATAATCCAAATATCTTCTTTTGTATTTACAATAAATTTTATTAAAATAAAATATTTTTGATCATCAAGGTGATTAATAATTACCTTTCCTCGTTTGTCATTCATCATATTAGTAACATTTCCGACTCTGAATGTTGACCATACATGAGCAGCACCATCGTCACGAAATTCATTTTTTGCTTCACGAATACGTTCGATTATATCCTCATCCGTTAATACCAGATCTTGCATCAAAGTACTAAATTTATATTCTGATAGTCTGTCAAGATCGAATCTGGATATCTGAGGTTCAATTGCCGATAATTCCTCCATATAATTAAGACAAGTATTTAAATTAAAATTTTGGTATATATATAATGATTGAAACAAAGAACAAATGTGTTTGGCTCAGAATTGGATATACTTCTCTTTGTAATAAACCGTGCGTGAACAAATACTGCGGATATCATGCACAAAGTTTCAAAAATGGAAGTACAGGACCAATACCGTGTATTCAGTGTGGTGTTGGAGTCAGAGGAAAAACTCAATTGTGTCTAAAATGTGGCGGAAAAAAAATACAGGGAATTAAAACGATATTATGACAAAAAAAAATAAAACTGACTCTCCTATAAAGACAGAAGAAGATTATCTGGTCAGATTTCAAAATAATGATTTAGACAAATAATATTATATATAAATGGAGCAAAACGAATTTGTGAAACATCCTATAATAAAAAATTATGAAGCATCCCGAGATGGTGTGATCAGACATTGTAGATTGAAAAAACCAGTCGGTAATCTTGATAAATTTGGTTATTTTAAATTTCGTGCTGAGGGAAAAAATTATCTCTCACATAAATTCATATTCGAATGTCATTTTGGGGTCATCAAAGATGGGCTTGTAGTTGATCACATTGATGGAGATCCCCAGAATAATAATCTATCTAACCTGCTGGCTATTACACAGAGTCAGAATACTACACGTGGAAATACTGGAAAATATCCCAAGATCCCGAGGTCGGTTATATCCATAAATATACAGACAGGACAGGAAATAACTTTCCTATCAATGAATGCAGCTGCAAAACATTTTGGCATTTGCATACATTCAGTAAAATGCGTTGCAGATAATATTACTAGATCAGCATATTCATTCAAATACGATCAGTGGGTAATATTTGAATATATCTAACTCTGTACCCTTAATAAATAAATTGTATATAGTTTGACTCTATATTTTGCCATGGGTACCTTCACTGTCGCTGCTGTCAGTGTCACTCTCATTTTTGACAGAATCAAATAACATAATCTTTCTCAGTTGCATTACACGATTATCCACAATCTTCTTTTTCTCGTATTCACGAGATAGTTCGGATCTAATATTTTCGATCGAACGTGCAAGAGGCGCAAATAGTTTTACCTGTTTTTCATTTACCATTGCCAAGGATTCTAACATAGACTGATAAATTGATTTTACAAATTTATAATTGGATGGTAATGTGTATTTATTATCAGTTTTTCTTTGTTTTAATATTTCATAATCGCATAATATTTTTTCAGGATCGAGATTATCAGATATATTTATTCCGTTATGCTTTAATTTTTTAATAGCAGAAATAATATTATATATATTTTCTTGGTTCATATATAATAATTATTTCTTTAAAATAAAATAGCATCGTTCCGAACACTGTCAACATTCGTCAGCCATAGGAATCGAACCACGGTCGTCAGTATCATAGTTGCAACAACTATACCACTGAGCCATTTTCCGATTCATACATATAGACGTTTTAAAATTATTATGTAGTTAACCCAACACTGAATAAGCAGACAAATTACATACGACCAATATAATGAATAAAATCACAATTATTGTACAACTGTAACGTATATTTACTTAATTTACAAACATTATTTATATATACTATATAAAATAATCACACATTATATTTTTTTGTAAGAGTTATCGTTCGTTAAGGTCAAATATATGTAATAACTAAAAATAACTTTACGCACTCGTATAAACCGACATGAATTTAAGATTATCAGAGTTAAAAGATGCATCAATATTCACCTCTGTTACAAATTGATGCTTTACTAACAGCTAGTCACCTACAGAAAAAGAAATAATTCATTAAATAATTAACGAAAAACAAGAAGTATTTATTGTCTGTAAATCGAACGTAGTAGTAAGGGAAATAATCGTTTAATTTACTCCGCAGAGAGAGATAGCCGAGTTATCATAGAAATCAGATTTTAATGATTTTGATTATTAAACTTCCCATCAGATAAGGAAATCTGTAATTTTTCATGAATCAGAGTACCTATTATACCCGGCAGATTTCAATTTCTGGTAAATTTCATGATTTAGTCGGGTAATTATACCCGGCAGATTTCAATTTCTGGTAAATTTCATGATTTAGTCAGGTAATTATACCCGGTGGATTTCAATTTCTGATGAATTTTCACAGAAAAAATAATAAAATAATAATATTTTCAGATTTCTGCCAGAATCAGCAATTATTTTTTCCCTTATTATATTAGGAAATATTTAATCAGACGTTCTACGAGCGTATATATAAATTAATATTAAGAGATTCTTGTCTTAGATCCAAAATGTTTCCTGCCTGGTCAGTGAGTTTGAAATTTATTCTTGTCAGAAATGGATTATGAACTCTCAGGTACACGGGTTTAATTGGTTCAGACACAATTAACCAACCGGGGGGGGGTCTTTAGGGCTAAATGAATATAGTATATACCCCTGTTCCGCAGTGCCACTGCGGTGATTAGATTTTGAAAGATCTACTTGATAACTGTCATCAATTACGTCACATACCAGATTGACTGCAATTGTTGTTGTTATATTAACAATACCAGGTGAGATATGTCGACCACCACCGTGTGGATCATTATTATATTTAAGAATAGTTGGTGTAGGTATTAATTTTTCCCATGAATCACATATTCTTTTAAATTGTTCATCAATAAGATCATTAACTGATTTCTTTAGCTCTTCAGAGTTAAATCCAGGAATTATAAATGTTGATAGTTGTTCTCGCGTAATTCTGAAATGTTTTAGAAATATTGTTGTGAACAGAAGATTTAGTCTAACACCTCGAGGTGGACCGTCTTCATTAACTATATATAACTCTTTATATCGTTTATCTGCTGCTATGTTCACTAATTTTTTTTCTCTGTTAACAATAATATCATTCATGAAATCTAGGTCTGAAGCAACTTGATTCAAATGTTGTATTACTTCAATTATTTGATTTTTTAAGTCATCGTTGTAAGAAGTGCTAATGCTGGAAAATAAATTTCTTAGATAATTAAGTATACGTCCGTGTTCAGACTTAATTGTACTAGCATATGAATTTATTTCATCAGCATCAAGTACTATTATTTTACCTTTTTTACCATCAACTATTTTTGTAAAATGGGTTTCTGTTTTATCTATATAATGTATAACTCCATCACCAAAATATCGTCGCCATGGGTAAGCATTTTTTCTGTTCTATATTCTGGAGGTTTTATAAATTTTTTAACATCTATGACAAAATCAGATCTCTGTGGTTCTGGTGGTACTTGATAAACCGGTGGATATTCAGGCCAACCTAATACTGATCTAATCGAACTTTGATAAATATCTACGGAGTAATCAGGAGAATTTACTTCAATAACCGCAGATAGTGTTGGTTCGTAGACAGTAATTGCTATTTTTGATTCTTTTCCTGTAATAGATTTAATTCTGCGTTGGAACTCATCATTAATCTGTTCTATTTGATAACTGCCCGTTGGAATAGAAACTATTTGCCAATCAGGAGTTCTATCAGGCTTATTCTTATTAGCAAATATTAATGAATTATTTGGTTGTAGTCCACCAAATGGTTTTGATCTAATGTTGGGCCAACTATAATAAACTCGCAATTGTGCTAATGCTATTTCTTTTGCAGGAATTGCGGTTGGAAAATTGACACTAAATTCAGGATTGGTCGAACTTAACGATATCATAGTAGTTTTGACGGAGTCGTATTAGTGACGATCTGCTGAAGTAACTCCCTGTCTGTCATTATTATTATTGTTGTTATTTAATTCATTAAAATCATTTGCGATCACTTTAAAAGCATCATCATAAGTTTTCATCATCATCGCGAATTCAGTATCAGATATTTCACCATCACTGACACACGAAGAAATATACAAAGATAATTTAGAACATGCCTCTACCACTGTGTGTAATTTAATCATATAATCGTGCAGTTTAGCATTTGTACAAGTATGTATCTTTTTGGTTATAATACCTAGAACACCAGCAATAGTCGTTGATGCTGAAACAATAATGGTTATAATAGTAGGTGCTGTCATCGTCAATGTTGATAATAATAATCCTGTTCCAGTAATAACAGCAGAAACCGGGTAAACAACTACATCGATAACAACAATACGTCTTTTGTATTTTTTTATCTTCGTGTTATAATAGTCGATAAAATTATTTAGTTTAGTCAGACGTTCACATACTTGATTGCATCTGTAAAGTTGAACGTCAATGCGAGACTGAGGTTGATCCATTATTGTTATATTAAGTGACTAATTGCGGTGTTTCAACCACAAATTCCATATGCCACCAATAAGGCACTTCTGAGTTTATTGTTTGATCATATATTCTCAGTATAAATGTTTCTTCAACATCTTTTCTTAACAATATAGATACAACTCCAGAGAGAGAATCAGTTGAATGACGCAATATATATCTGTTAATTATAGCAAATCTTTCATCACTAAATACGGACAGCCTGTAAATACCAGTAATTTCTGCGGTATATTTGATAGTATTATTTTGTGGTGCCCATGTTGATGGTCCTGATGCTACTGTGTATACGATATTTTTAATTTGTCCGTGTGGAATTTTAATCAGATTAGTTTTTTGAACAATATTGGGTATTCCACTGGCAATATCATTGAGTTTCGTGTTAATGTCGGCTAGTTTTATGTCAACGGTTGGTTGTTCCCCAAAAAATTCTTTAAAGGGTTTGTTTACATTTCTACGAAAATTTAAGAACATTTCTAATTGTTTAGAAAATTCAGCACTAAGTGTAGTAATTTCATCACCGATTGTTTTTAACGAAGTTGAAATAGGAATTTCCTTATCATCAACGTATTTCTTCGTCGCAGCATCAAAATTATATTCTGGTGTTCTAAGATTATTAATGCCATTATTATTCATGTCGAGAAATGCACGCATTATGCCACCGTTGGTCAACACGTATTTGGATTCTTGATCGTCGACATATTTCTTTGTTGCCGCATCTGTATCTACAGTTGGATTTCCAATGTCAGTGATTTTATTCTGACTCATATTAATATCTCCGGTAAATACATCGCCGGATTTCTTAATATAATTACTGAGTGATGTACCAGAATCTTGTATTTTACCTTGATCGGCAAAAATAACTATATTATCAACGACTGCAGTTGGAATTCTTATAAGAACATCTGATAGTTGTATATTACTCGTTTTTAATCGTCCTTGATTATCCTGAAAAACAACTACTTCATTTTGATCCACACTTGCGAGATTTAATAAATCATCAATTTCATTTCTGAGCTGATCGAGAGTTACATACTTAGATAAATCAACTTGTTGATGACCTTTACCACGAGAAGATCTTCCATAAATATCCACCATTATATTTACTAATGTCTGTTTAAATACGACGTCGTAGTATATTCATGTACAACTTTGTGGGGGGGGTTTTGTTGATTTTGATATAGCATCAAGTACATTAAGTACTTCTCGACCACATATTGGTGGATCGGTTAATGTTTGTGTAGGTAATGTTGAATACCATATTGGAATACTTTGATAGCAACTAATATACTTTAAGAATTCTTTTGGTGGAGCTAGTCCATATGAATCAAAATAAATAATTCCACGTGGATCAATTGCATATCCAACCCAATGCGTGCCTGGACCAGAATTTTTATCGAGATTAATAATACCTGTTTCAATATTGTTTGGCTGTTTTGGTAATTGATCACGCATGAAAACTCCTCTAAAATTGTTTATTTTTAATTTTTTAGCAGCATCTAGTAAATCAAAATTGGACATAGGAGATATCAGTAAACTGTCCCTGGTAATCTTAGGCCTTTTCCGTACCAGTGTGGGGTCCCTGGTAATCTTAGACCTCTCCCCTTTTTTTTTGATTCCCTGTCCGGTTGCTTTCTTTAATGCCATTCCAGCAGCAGTTCCAACAGCACCTAATGCAGCTGCCTTTGCAACAGCTGGGGCTGCAGCGGCAATTAATGCTGGTATAGCAGCAAGAAGTGGAAATATACCACCCGTCTTAATTATATCTTTAATGGCACCCGCAGAAAGATTAAGTTTTATACCTTTATTTGATTTTTTTGCTTCATTGAAATGCCCGAGCTGACGTTCTGTAAGAGATAATTTATTTGAGCCGCTCATCTGATCTTTCTTTAGCAATATTTTTAATCCACAATTATTTTTTGATGCTGATTGTATCCTTTTAATCTGACCAGGAGTCAGACTAACACTAACATTATTATACAACATTATAATATTCATAAATAATCTAATTACATGTTTTCTACTGGAGCATCAACAACTCTCATTCGTCCACCAGCACCTTCAATTAACATCGATTTATCGCTGAGTATGACAGCAATTGCTCTGTAATTGGCAATAGCTCCTATTGTCACACGAGCTCGAAAATGTATATCGACTACCGACTGTCTGGTTAAATCTAAATGTTCGAGCGAAAAATAATAAATTGGGTATAAGGTTGTAAAATCCAATTGTGATATTTGTAAACCAGTATCAACATTTTGATCACGTCCCATGAACGTCATTAGACGGTGATATACACGTGCTACATGATTTTGATCGAAATTCAGTAAAATATCCTCGGATGGTTCTTGATGTCCATTTATTCTTAAGGAAACTTCGGAAACACCAAGATTATCAAATATCATAATACTACGTGTTTGATCATCTCGATATTCTGGATCATCAGATTTAACTTTTTCAAAATTCGTATTTATGCGATATATTGCTTTATACCACTGATCACGGTTTCTAATACCTTTAACGTTTTCAGGTTTCATTAATGTTTCTCTCCGACTAAAACCAGTAAAAGCAAGCACAGCTAATAGATTTGCGTCATCAATCCCCCTAATTGTTTTAACAGCATCTACAGTAAATTTATCTTCCAATTCAGCAGTAGTACTAATTACAACCTTATCTTGTTTAGGAGCTGATGCTTCAGCGACTACAGGTATTGGTTGAGCAGCAGCTATATCAGCTGGAAGTCCACGTAAAAGTCTTTTTGTCTGTTTTGTTCGCTCTGCTATTTTTCCAGTTGCCTCAGCGGTTTTCTCTAAAACAGGAAGAAGAGGTTTAGTTGTCTCTGTAATAGGTTTAAATAATTGTTTTGTATCCTCCTCAAATTCAACATGAGATTCTTGTCGTTCTTGTAATTGTTGCTTGACAGCATCACGAACAGGTAAATATTTTCTAATTGCTTCTAGTCGCTCTCTTGCTAATCTAGCTGAATGTGGTTCTCCGATGACAACCATATTAATAATATTTATAATAATTGTTTAAATTACAGCAGCGGGGGGGGGTGAATGACCACATATGTGTGTAAGATAACAGCAGACAAGAAGGGAAGATGATATGCGCGGTATGGCAGTCGAACAGACCATTTGCCTCAATTATCACTAAAATTTGGCTTAATTATAAGAGTGGTCTGTTCACCCTCCCTGCTGCTTCACTACTCATTTGTGACACTGATTATTACTCACCATGTGCCAAAGAATTCTTACAAATGAAGGAAAATGATAGACAGGTAATAACACTGAAATAAGTAAATGAGTCAAACAAATCAGGTAGGGAAAGGCTCAAAACTGCACCCACTAAGCTTCCTTCTCTACTCCATCATGTATGAATTTGAGTGGAAAAAAACACTTTTTTTTTCTTCAAAATTGAGTGTGATCAATTAATAATGTTATATACCCTGCATTCCTTGAATGTTCACATATCATCCCAACAAATATGAACCATTTCACTGTAAAACAAACCACTTATAACCGCCAAAATCTACACAGCCACTTTTACTAGCTTCCACCTGTAGCCGCCATTACTGTCAACCCCCCGTTATGAAAAACTTTGTTATCATAACCTTCTTCTCATTTCTTGCTATGAGAAGGAAATACTCATAACTTAAGATATGTCCTTGCCCATGGTTAGAGAGAGAGAGAGAGAGAGAGAGAGAGAGAGAGAGAGAGAGAGAGAGAGAGAGTTCAGGCTCTCTTAAAGAAGGTGTCACTCATAACCGTGTAGATACCGCTACATCTTTGGGGAAAATAGCGATGCGAGAGAGGTACGACGGAATCGACTGTAAGAAAAGACAGAGTCTTCTGATCCTTCGACGAACGAACTTTATTTAAATAATTGATATATATAAATATATAATACTACATTCTAGAGATACATCTTATAAAACCTTTATATTTAAAATACACGAAATACATATAAAATTATACTTTTCCTTCGAGATTACCAACTTCCTACATTTGCATAATTTCTGCCTTTGTGAATATTATACAGATAATTAGATCTCGACTAAATTCATGACAGTCAAAGAGTATAAAATTCAATAGTTGCGATATAGTGCAACAATCGTTTTGAAGAAATGTATTTTACTAAATTTAAAATAGAATACTAATTTGGAATAGGTTACTGAAACATTATTCTTTATTACTTAAAGACTCTTTTATTTCCAAATTAAATCTAAGCATGAAGTTGGTAGCGAATTCGTCTTTTCCAATAATACGTACCATAAATACAAATGAATATAAATTCTTTGAAACAATAAAACATTCCATTACATTATAATATAAAATAGAAAGAACTCACAAAAATGTTGCAAAAATATCAAGTCTAGATTGAACTTTACCGTGAAAATCTCAACATTTAAACGTTCCTATACTTTAAAGAGTTTACGAACACAGACAATTCTTACCTGTAAGAAAAGACAGAGTCTTCTGATTCTTCGATGAACAAACTGATTTTGCGCCAGCTTGCTCTCAATTTATACGCAGTTTTGAACGTGTCCTCACGACCAGTTATGGACACTTATCTAGATAATTGTGTTCGTTCATTCCGAATCAGAACAGGCTCTCGTCCTTTCCCACGGGAAACACGTGAATCATCTAGCGCACTCATCCATTAGGGATCTAGGAAATTGCCTGTTCAGCAGCTTTCCACCAAATCTAAAATTTACTGACCTTTGGATACAAGAGAATTGTATTTTATGGGTTATTTTTGCACTTGCTCATAATAGCGCGATCTTTATTAAAATAGTATATAGTTGTTGTACAGAAATAGATAAATTTAATCTCAATATATTTTAGTAGAAAATTACTTTCAATATAATTTAATGAAAACTACTTTTAATACGATTTAGAGAAAATTTCAATCTTAATACTTTTATTCAAAAATTCTGTCCTAATAATACCCTCCGGGTCATTTGAGACGAGTTCTCGAGGCTTGATAGAGAGAAAAAATTACATTCATAAAAGAAGGTGAAAGATCAAAAATACAATGATAATGACATTGTTAAGACAGTCGGTATAATTCAAAACTACAATGAAAAAACATTGCGAGACATTCAGTAAAGTTCAAAAATACCACGAGAAAACACTGCAAAATATTCAGTAAATTACAAAAATACAATAAAAAGAACATTGCAAAATATTTAATAAAATTCAAAAAATACAATGAGAAAAACACTTCAGAACGTTGATTAAAAATTCAAAATACAATGAGAAAAAAAAAAGCATGGCACGACATTATATAAAACTGAAAAAAATACAATGACCAAAAAGATTTTAAAATATTTCAATGGAATCCTACGTAATCTACTTCTACGACTAATCCTGTCAGACGATTATAAAAAGTTAATATCAGGATGCAGTTCTTGTTTTCTTTAGTTTTATTTTTTATATGTTAGTTTACTCTTTTTTTTTTTTTTTTTTTTTTTTTTTTTTTTTTTTTTTTTTTTTTTTTTTTTT
>JAECUM010035186.1:0-13485 GCA_016617855.1 Megalonaias nervosa
ATATATTGTGTGTGTGTGTGTGTGTGTGTGTGTGTGTACACCATTAAAATATAGATAAACTTTGATTACAAAGCGCACATTAACATCAAAATGTGTACCAAAATTGACCAATGGGAATGTACAACTCAAAACTGTCAACGTTGCTATCTGCTAAAAATGTTTTGAGACAACAGAAAACAACTTACAATGAAATATTAACAATAGCTATTTTTTTTTTCAAGTATGACACTCAAAGCATCAATCTGGACATAACAATCTATTAAGCGTGTACATTTTAAAAAGAAACTTTGTTTGGTCTCCTTGTTAATTAAACCGAGTTTCTTCCAATCATCAATCAATTTTTAATTCATTGGTCATTTAATCGGACAGACTATTGTCCTAACAAATAAAAAATATGCCATTTTAAGAGATCATGAGCATCATATTTGTGTGGTCCAGTATTGCAGAAGTAAAAGTCGATCCGATTTTAATATATTAACAAAGAAACCTGATTTTCTTAACTGTGAAATGTAAAATTAAAAGTGAGCATTAAATAATTTAAACATAACGCTGGGGTAAGATTTTGTCAACTATTGAAACTCGTATAGGGGGAATGGAGGAATGGAAATTGTATCCTTGACTGGTCAGATGACCATACTGCGATCTAATAATTATCGCCTATATCTTGTGGAGGTTTGCTCATACAATATTTCAAACCTCACCCAGTAGGTCTCATGTTTACAAACCATATTGAGTGGAACATATTTAAATTATATAATTGAAGGTTAAACATTTTCTTTATGTCTTCAAAGTCAAACTATATCGAAAACTAATGGCGACCGTGAGTAGTGCTCTCTCTCTCTCTCTCTCTCTCTCTCTCTCTCTCTCTCTCTCTCTCTCTCTCACGCGTTTATCACTTTTCAAGATGGGTGCGATGGTTGCAAATAATATGAAGATTCCGTTTAAGTTTCGCGAAAGTGAAATAAATATTACATTGTTTTCAGAATCCTACAAAAATAGTAGTTGTAAGTACTGCTGGATTTATTCATCAAGCTTTTTAGGGTGTGGTATGAGAACGTTTCCTTGCAACTTTGCGTTGAAGTTTTGCATTGATGATTCTCAAACTGTCATAGCTTGCACACACCTTTTGTTTAGCTGATGTGAAACTCTGTTACATTATTCCTGTTTGTCTTAAGTTTGTTCCATGATTTATCTGGAGCGCATATAAGGGGGGGGGGGGTTGCGGAAAGAGGGAGATGGGGATAATTTATTGATGTCTTATTGACTTCATGTTTATGGGGCGAGGAAGAGAATTATATTTTGAGAGTTTATGTTTAAGTTTATTTTCTACATACCTTAGCGGAGATAGGGGAGGTGGTGATATTCTTTATGTCTGTCTTTCTCTCTGTAACTCTGTTTCACAAGTTGAGTTGAATGGAAAATTCACCCAATTTGATACATATGATACATATGTTAACCATCTGCGAGAGATTTAAATTTGTGCGTATCTGCCATGGATTCCTGAGGTAGCTTGAAAAGTTAAATATACAAATGTTCAAGTTAAATACAATTATGTATTTCAGATGGTCATCTGGTTTATATAATTTGTTAAATTAAACTTTAAAGTAACTTACAATAGTTTTTGTTTGATATTTAGGACTGAAGTTAGCGATTGGTGCTTGATAATTTTAGTCTAGCCTGTTTCAGGAGATGGCGAGACTCAAGTGTAAGATTTGTTATGGCACTTTGTATACAAGTGACTGACACTGTTATGCACGGGCTGATTTGAATTGTATCATAACGCAATGAGCAGGCAAAACTTATGTTCCATGACCACCATCTTTTTTTTGAAGAGATGATATTTTTGTAATTGTTATATCTGTATCTATAATTGCCACTGTGTAAAAGTTACTTAAAGCTCCTCAACATTCGCTGAAAAATCTCCTACATCACTTCATGTTTTCTCTCATTCCTAAATGTCACTATCGCATGCTTTGTCATCCCATATTGGTAATATCACGTCACAGAATTCAAAGTCTTGATGTTATCATGTCTCAGGAAATAACGATACTACATTTCTAAATCGTATAAATGATTTGGCAGAAGAAAATTTATTGCATTAATTTGAAGAAAACGAAATTAACACTAATGACGTAGGTGCGGCGATACCATTACAGCGGAATGGCATATTGGAAAAAGTATATGGTCCTCAAAATATTAAAACGGTTCATCAGCTTGGTTAGTAAGTCAGCAGATAAAGAAAAATCACTCAAATTTAATTATTTCGTTTCTTAATTTAGCTTTTCTAAAAACAAACGCCAGGGGGTTGGGATAAGGAGGGTAAAGCGTCATATCTAGGATAAAGAGGAGATCACATCGAGAATAGGAAAGGAATGTTTCGAATTAGGCAATACCGTAAACCCTCGTTTTAAGGATCCTCGGCGTTACCAATTTTCCTTTGATATAATGACCACTCTCACTGGACTCAGAGAGCACTTATACATAAAGAACATATTTCATTATAACAAAAATGCTTCGTCATAGCAAAGAATTCGTATGGATCCCAATATCGTTTGTTATAGCGAGTCATTATTGTAATTAAAAGTCACTAGGCTATACAATGACAAGCAATCAACGCTGTTCTGATTCTCAGATACTTTAAAAACAACTGTGTTGTTCTGTATCCATCCTACTGTTCTTTGAGACTTTAATATGAATGGGCAATACCAGGAATATTCAGTTAAATGAATAATTTTAGTTATGTAACAGCATAGGCAAAAGTAGGAACCATATCTAATTCCTTATTCACCGTGACACGTTAAGACGGGAAATACTTTAATTAGAACTTCTTGCATAAATTCTACATTATATAGACCTTTTGTATTATCTTCTATTATAATTACCTTTTGTACGAGTATTTTATGCTTATGATGATATGCAGTCGAAAATTATAAGTTGTGAAATAGATATTATCCTTGACGTAACTCGCAAATTGATTGTCGAATAAGTCGGTGCGTTGTAAATCATTCACAAGGAAAACAATGCAAGATGAGTCAATATCGAGTAACGTGTACTTATTATAGCTACAGCATACTTAATTATGCATTATATTACTTTTAAATTCATAGTTTATTATTCGGCAATTTTTCAATCGGTCAAATAGCCAACTTGTCCCCAATTTTGATATCAACAAATCGATTTTTTGTTTGGATCTTTACTTGCCCAGTCTTTGCTATCATGCAGTTCGATAAATACCACAAGGAAACACTAGGTGTTTTATTGGACAGTAATTTTCATCTGCACATCCTCAAAATCTATCGAAATTTTTATTAAATCCTTTCATGAAAGCTTACGAGGAAAATTGCCATCATCTCATTTATTCCTATCCACGCAGTGTTCTGTAGCATCGCTGTCATTTACTTCCATGTCTGATTGATTTCAGTTTGGTAATTGAATATACTGCTCGAACATAAATTCATTATTAAAGTCCTCTAATAAGGCATACTTGTCCTAATCAACGAGAAGAACATCTTTGATGAATGTCTGTTCAAAATATTGATTCAGCATTTGCCATCGGGAAAATTGCATGCGGCTCTAATGTATATGCATCCTTAATTAGCGAACTCAAAAGACTCCCCCCCCCCAAACGCCAAAGGATATTATTTCAATTAGATGCAAAAAGCAGAGCTTTCTATAATATGTGCACATTCATAACCTAAACCAGGCTTCCAAAATAAGAGTTCAGTATATTCAGCTTAGAATTCATGTTGAAAACTGACAGCGAAAGACCAGCAACTGGAAATCAATCTTTAAGGCACAATTTCAGTACAGTTCTTCCATTCGAATACAAAAGTCATTGGTCATTGGAAAGCAGGTACAAAAGCCATTCATGCATTTATAATTCTACACACTTCGCAAGCTCCGCCTGCTCGCAGCGTGAAATTTTACTATCCATTAGAACAAGCAAAAGCATATTTAAATGATTAGATCAGATGGGAGCTACAAAAATAATCTTTTTTGATCGATACTACGTCTTCTGTGAAAAAATCCTGACCATGGACTTTCTATTTCAGAGTCAAACCGGCACAGAGGAAGAAGAATTGGAATCCCCCACAGTGTAAGTACCTAAACTTGTTTCTTAGACTGCTTATCTGAAATGTGTGAACTTAAAACAATTGACTTTCGACTAAGAACGTTTTTCACCGTATAACCAAGCATCTTCATTATAGAAATTGCTGGTGTTTGTCCGTCCGCCTGTCTGCATTTCTGACGTCAAAACCTAGGTTATGGTTGGGCTCGTAGTTCATTGTCTTAAATATTCCTGCCTGCAGAAGTGCTACAATTTAAAGACAATGTAAAGCTACAGCTTTCGGTCTGAATTTGATTTCGTTGTATGCTATGGGTTTACGCCTTCATTATCTCCCCTGCTTAACTTGTACCCTTTACGTTTGCAACAGAATAACTTGACTACATATGATCACATTTGTAGTTTAGAACAAAACTGGCTTAAGAGCAATTGAAGTGCATGTATTAATGCACATAAATACGTTTTCATTCAATTTCCAAATTTCACCTCAAATATTGTAAAGTGTTAGTTTTGAGGAACGAATTCGGTCAGAGTATGGTATTAGTTAAAGGTTTCGCACAACAGATTTTACAAATTATTATAGGCAGAATAGAATTACCACGTTCAAATAAGTAGTCATGACCTAATTATGTCCAAAATTTGTTCTTGACATGCACGTTTCTTCATTTCGAATAAGATGTTAAGCCCCAGAAAGCAACACAATATTACAACGTACATAGGTCATTTCCTATCATTTTACGCATTTGAATGTAATAATCGTATCTATAAAATTTGTGACCTTGGCGTAGAATACTGTTCGATTCTTACAGATTTCTATTTTGTTATTATGTCTCGCACTTCAACTGACTTGACTTTAATTATTAAGTTATATTATTTCATTTCCAAAACATGTATGAAGCTATTCCAAACAATAAAACAGTATATTACATAACTGTTTACACCATGTCGTGTGTGTGTATGTGTGTGTTTGTGTGTCCAGATTTATATACTATGTATTAATATGCCACTGAAACCTGCCGTCAGTTAAATATTAATCCTTTCTTTGAAACTTATTTATTGATTAAAAGATATGCATCTGATGTTTAATAATTAGGAAATGTTGTATATGAGATGAGTATTATTTCTTGTCAGCCATGCTTTTCGTTCAACCCAGAAGTAGCATCCTAAATCATATTTTAGAACTTAATTTACTTCATCATCACACAAGCGTCAAATTTCTGAACGCTTCACACAGCTCAGACACCTTCAGACTGTATCTCTTCTGTAACACTATTTCTATCTTTAAGTAATGCAAAGCTATAGTAAATAGTTCCCGAGAATCAGTTTGAGACAACCTTAACTGTGTCATGTAGAGATCGGACCACTAATTCATTTTCCACAGAGCTTAAAGTTAAGGTATTAACAAATAAAAAAATAATTTCTGCATCAGGTTGGCATTAAAACCATGCATGCTTCCATTCATTAGAGTCAGAGAATGTTTATTTATTTCAGCCTTGAAATTCAGGCGTTCCGCAGCACATATTGTTTTGGAACCATGTATTCCTATACCGGGATTCCTTGGCTTGCACCTAATAACACAACCTCGCATTAAGAGTTCTTATGCTATATTGTCCGTTGGAATGTTAATACAGGAAATCAAAATAATATAATTTCTTGTCATCTATTGTACATAGATTGAATTTTATGAAATGTACAGTGGAAAAAATTAAATCCATTTACTACACAATGGGTGCATCTGAAAATATTTAGTACTCTATATTTGTATTCCCCTACCAATAGATTCGGTCTCTAGTTTTTGTGTATTATGGTATTACGGGTTTAACGTCATCTTCAGCACATGATAGGCTTTACATGGCAGAGGGTATATTTGGTGGAGGATGAACCCGGGAACAATCCCGGATCCACGGAAAGCTACTGGTAAGCTTTCCACGCATACCCACGTCGGCCGAGTCAAGACTCTAACCCACGCGGGTAGAGATCAAATCTTAGTGATCTGTAAAGTCAAGCGCCTTAAACTACTGTGCTACCTGGACCCCTAACAAGTTCTCTGGCTGTAAAATAATTAGTGGTCCGAGAGCTATGTCCCTTTCCAAAGTACTTATCAAAATTCAAACAAGAATGAATAACAGGGAACACGACTAAATGTGATGGCTCACGTGAGCTACGCAATAACGTCTTTGGCAATGCGATATCTGCCCAAGTCATATTATTACTATCGGTCGTCTGCTTCATTTTGTAAGCAAAGCATCCAGGTGTAAACGGTCCAGGTGTAAAGAGTCAAATTGTAAAGAGTCCAGTTGTATAAATTTAATTAAAGTTCCCTTTAATAACACTCTAGACTCTATGATATTTTGAAACTGATACTGACATGTCGATGCACGTTAATGAACCGTGTCGATATCAATGAATCTTTGTTTATTTTATGGTCCTAGTGTTTAAGATGCGATTTCACGACTGCTGCCATATTTGTACTTCTAATGTACGAGACTTTGGCTCAGATTATCTTCTTTTGTTGTTTTCTAACTTTTGACGAATGGTTGCAGGCTGCGTATCAGCTTATGAAAGCATTATTTTACCACGTCGGTATTTATGACAATGTTCAACTCCAATGTAAAGCTATTGGATAGCATTTTAAGTTGTGGTTGTAATCAGCAATGCTATCCATTTTCAGCACGATATCCACTGCTCTCCTCAGTACCTTACCTCAGCAGTCCCTATAGGACACACAGTACAAATGGTATGGATAAATGGGAACTAGTCTGGAAATAGGTTAAGATAAAATAGAGTATATATGGATTTTGCTGGCCAGGATTAGTTAATAATGAAAGATATTTTGTGGGAAAAAGAATCTTTTAAGAGCTTATCCTAGTTGTAACTGCAAAAATAGAGACATTGTTCTATTGATGGAATTTCAGTCCTTTAACAGTCTTGAGCTAGAACAATCATTACCGAAATTAGCGGTGCGGAATTAAAAGCACGTCTTTCAAACACATGCAGTCGAGAAAATGCCGCGGCTCATATCCTTTTCTCTACACAGAAGCTGTCACCCAGGTTTCATCTATACTGATAAATATAGGTTTGATCATGAACGCTCCGAAATTTAAAGTTATTGAATTTTTAATATCATGGTGTTTGCATAGGTTAGTGCAGATACATTTAAATGATTCCCCATATCCTTTATAAATTAGTCTTTACAATAAACATCCCGTCACCTAATTCAAAGCCCTATCACTCAAGTGATACATGTTCTTGCCTCTTTTTGGATATGTAAATTAAGACAATCCATTATAATGTTTTACTCACGTAACCGTTATCTTTTATACCCACAGAGACTGGTGATTCCGATTCAGGTTGTACTCTTTTTTACAAAGGAAGGCAATATGAAGATAAAGACATGTTTAAACAGTGAATAGATGAGTTCATATATTTGGGTAGAAATCGGTAAATCAGATGGTAAATCTAACATGTTGCTAAGGTCTGATTAAGATCTACCTAGTTACTAGTGAGTGAGAAGGAGTGGGGTGGGGTGTTGGGAGGGGTTTGTGTACTTTTCGTAGGGTACTATTACAATTATTCTTTTAAAAAATTTCACCTGCTATCAGTAGTTGTAGTGGTTGTTATTGAAATTGTAATAATTGTCGTTCCTTTTATTTTCCGGGACATGTGACGAGAAAATGTCTGTGAATTAAAATTGCATGTTACCAAGGAGTTTCTCCTGTATGTATTTTTATAGTGTATTATTTGCAGGAAAAATAAAACAATCAGTTTAATCAATAAATCTTATCTTATGTGGGTGCTGTCTATGCATTAATATGCGTCATCTTTTTAATTGTCAGAATGGCGGACTAAATCATATAAAACTCAATGAGCTATTTTTGTACACCCTTCAAAACTAATACGGATGAACTTAAAATCACAATATGCTATTGACACTTGGAACAAATATAGCTTGGCTATTTTTATGGTTGGTTTTAATTCAAAGGCTAATATATGTGGTAGTAAATATGTTATAACTTAGGGAAATAAATATGCTATGAAACTATGTGTATTTAGTTTATATTTCATTGATATTAATTTTTCGCCTTTATGTTGATAACGCTGTTACTTGGAAACATTTTATGTTGATGCCGCGCGCTTACGCTGATGCTATGAAAGAAATAATGAGGAGATACTGATACTATTCGAAAATTCAAATATACCATCACTACAACCTACGTAGTCAAGCGTAACATTGGAATGTGATATATCTAGTTCAAATCTTATCATTATATTTTCATCTGAGCCTTAACCGTGTTCGCCTAAATTTAATTTCCCAAACACCTTTGCAACGTTGTCTTAAGCGTGGAACAAAACTGCTTAATAAATGTTCTGTCGTGAACTTAAGCACCTAAATACTGATCACAAAACACCTAATACATTGGTTCAATACTGCTATTACCTCCTCAACCATGCCATTGCACTCTCGCAGAATGAGATGAACCCATCCTATTGTTCATCATTAGCAGCAGGGAGGGCGAATCCTACAACCTTTTTAGGAGGTTTACTTTTGAAAAATAACGCTTCCTACAAAAATGAAAATACAAGGTCAATAACGTCAAACAAATCCTCTAACCGACCGAGACTTCTCTAATTGCGTTAGCTCATTTTGTTACTTTATTTTTGACGTCTGTGTTTTCATTTTTTATGGCGTGTTTGTTTACCCGTCGGACACTCACTCTTTGTCGTCGCCCTCACTGCTGCTGTGTCTCTCAAACAAACATTTTATCGAGACCTATACGATATCGCGACCGAAGATCATGTAAATTTATCGTGATAAATCCGTATGGGGTAGCTTGCGCTTTTGAAAAGAAGTTTCTGAATTTAATCATATTCATACCCCCAGAACACCAAGTCTGATGAATGTTTCGCAGAGTATGTGTATCGACTCCATTAAACATAACTAAAATATTGCAGATATCTCTGATCACTTTAGATATTTCTGTATATCGCTGAGTAACATAAATCACGTCTGTGTTTTTGTGCCTGCCTCGAGAAAATATCCGAGCTGGGTTTGATTCTTTGTCCAGCATCACATCGTCGTTGACTACGAAATTATTAATAAATCCATCGAGGTCATCCACAGATGGGCTTCAACAATATCGGTGATAAAATCAATAATATCATTACCGTCTTCATCCGACGACTTCGCTTCTTCATTAAGATCTTTAAGCACGTTGTAGCGTCGCTGATCATCTCCAGTTCGTGCCACTAAATACAAAGTATTCCACTTGAGCCATCTCATTATCAGATTAAGCAATAATTACGTCTTACCAGACCCACATAGACCTATTATAATTGCTCTGATAGAATTTGGTAGCGCTTCATGATGCTTGATTGGGTCTTGCTTTCGTGTCGCTGAGAAATCAATGACATCCATATTGTACAAATATAATAAACAATATGAATTTATATTGCGTTCGATGCAGAAAATCCACCCCTACCAGTGGATTAACAACAATAATAACAAAAAATAAAATGCGTGCGCTTACAGGCAAGTGTGTGAAATGTGGTACAAGCAAATACAGATTTATTTCGGCTCGCACGAAGACAGGTGGTGATATCGCTGCTTCACTGGGAAAATTACCAGGGACTCCATGAGCTAAATACCAAGGAGAAAAACATATTCCTGGATATAATTAGTGTGGTCCTGGAACCCGACTTGATATCCGACTTGACGAACGAAACCAACCAAGACCTGGAGAGTATCCAATAAATGCGATTGATCAATAGTGCCACATTCATGATGTCGCGTATAAAAACCCGGATTTACAACAACGACATATTGCATATGTGAAGTTGATACACACGTTAAAATCTGTAAAAAAAAATTATTAAAAAAAATCTCTCACAGAATCATTAGCCAATTGGTTGGTAAGATCTGCAATGAAAGGTAAACTAATGATAGGGGCCGGTAATTAATCAAAGATAACTATTATAATGGAATCGATTTATTATAGCCCAAGAAGATATTGGAGGGGTAGAGCAGCGATTAATAAACTTGCTGATGCAGCAAATGTCACACGTGCTGCAAATTGGTTAGCACAACAGGCAATATGGCAAATTTATGTACCACCACCGAAAAAAAATTCAGTACGCACATTTTGATGTCAGCGCTTCCAATGAAGTTCATCAAGCAGATATTTTGTTTTTACCGCATGATACTATTAAAACACGTAGACGTCAATCACGCACATACAAATAAACGTTAACTGTCGTTGACGTTGCAAGCAGATATAAAGAAGCAGACTATCAACAAAAACAGCAACTGAAGCTGCATCTGCTTTTGAACGAATTTATCAACGAGGACCCTTGCGATGGCCACAGCTACTACAGGTTGATCCTGGCAAAGAATTTCTTGGTGCAGTAACGTCGATGATGAAAAAACATAACGTCAAAATCCGACGAGGACATACCGCAATTCATCGCGATCAGGCAATCGTCGAATGATTTAATCGAACACATGCTGAGCGGTTATTTGGATATCAGTATGCGCAGGAAATATCCCTAAATAAAGTTCAGAAAGACAAAAGATCTCGTGAATGGTTGCAAGACTACCAAGTGTGATAGCTACGTTTAATAATGAAATTACTCGTGCAACTTCTATGAAACCCATCAGCGCGATCACGGAAAAAAAATACCAGTACAACGACGTGAATCTTTCTCAAAACTACCAGTACTATATAATGTGACTAAGATATTTATATGAACCTGGTGAACTTGAAGGGGGTAAAAAAAGAGCGACTGATCCAGTCTGGAGTGTAACCACACATAAAATTTCCAGTTTGGTAAGTTCCACGGGTAGACGTGCAATCTACAGGCTAGATTCAACTGCTCCTCAACGTGGATTTGTTCGTGAACAACTACAAGTAATTCCTGAAGATACACAATTACCACCGCCTTCACGTTTGTGAAAGCAGAACACTAGCTCCTCGACGTCGATTACACTCAAAACAAGTCAGCATCACATTTTCGCGTGTGTGACCAAGACTATTATAATTCTATTCACGGTGAAATGTTTTGGATTATTATTCGAATACTGCCACAACATTACTGTGTTACAACTCGCACAATGATTATTCTGTCGTTGTTTCAGCGTCATAATAAATTCAATATCAAGATCAGAGACACGCTTACTTTTTTGTCAGATCGCTGATAACCAGCTAATTTTTTTTTCTTCACTATATCATCGCAATTGCTATCAGTAGCTTCCTGAGTCATTGTGTAGTCTATGATAACCCTTCGTAGCTGAGACATTCTTTTTGACTCTCGACACCACTAGATAAGCTAAATTTGACCATTCGATCTGATCATCGACAATCCAGATATTTGTATCAGAAATAGTTAATCCTTGTGACGAATGAATCATTATAGCATATCCTAGAGTCCACGGAGTTTTGTCCATCGTTAACGCGCTTTCGACAGCACTCACAGGAACAACAACGGTATCATTAAGAACGAGTTTTTGTTTCTCCCTTGACTCTGTCAAGGTCCCAGGAATCTCAACTTCACTATTTTGTTTGCGTGTGTCTGCTGGGCAATAATACAATGGCACAGGTAAATCTGAAAACGTTTCATTATGTAACAGAAATAATTGTGGTTAAAGGTTAAAGTGTATCACGAACTATCTTCCGACTTGCAACTATCAAATCAGCAGGTCTGCATAAATTCCAAAAATCATTCATCGTAGTCTCTGGAATTACTTCACGCATTATCTCACATTGAATCTTATCTGGCTGCAGTCTGATTAATCTTTTAAACTCTTTCAGCGGTTCATCAATAGCTCTGTGATCATCAGTTATCTCCTCATAATAATCTACGAATTTTTTCGAGTTCAGCTTCGTCTATAATTAATCTTGTACAATGTCGTTTATGATCATATGATCCTCCTTGCGTAAATTTACCAGGTATTTTTCTGCCAAGATCTTTTGCGAGTTTTTTTTTTTTTTCGAGATCTGTATTGTCAGGATTTTCATCAGGGGAATATTTCTTTTGTTGTGGTAACATGTTTTCCAAACCAAACAGCTACAATCGGATGAAGTTTTTTCGGTTCAAACTCGAATGACTCAATGGATGCAAATCCAGTTAAGTCAAAATCTGGTAAGGGTCCATTTATCGCAACTCTGGTCATCTCGTGTATTGGATGTCCAAATCGGTTAAAGTATTCAGAACATTCTCCATATGCAAGAAAACTTCCAAGATAACATGATACCATATCCAATGAGATAACATCTTCATAATCGTATTTAGTATTCCATAATCTGCCGTGTACGTATTCGATACAACTGCGCCGGATATCTTTAAGAAATTCTAATCGTGTCGGTAACCATGAATTTTCCTTCTGTGCAGCATGTGCAGCAACTGACGGAGCTGTGAAGCAATTACTGAGTAATCGTTCGATAACATCAGTACCGTTCGTGTATTTTAACGCAAGATTTTACATTTCGTCGTGGAGAGATTCTGTACGATAAAAATACCCATTAGGCCGTACAAACTGATCATAGTTCACAGATTCTGAACTTTGAAACAACCACACGGATACAGGGTCACTCTTACTGATATTTATGCTAAAATCGAACATATCACCGTTAGAGAATTTAACAGTTCGATTTCGTGGAATATTGTTATGACTGAAGTCTACGCGTGTGCATTATGATCAAATAACCTCTATCGAAGCTCCATTTTTTTATATTTCGATTCGAACAAAATCTCTCCAGTTAATGTCTTCACCATTATTGGGAATCTGATTTTTTTTTTCCAGTTCAGCAATATCTTTGATAGACGCTTCGGTATCTTTAACTGTTTCTGCCCACTCATTTTTTTTTTACGCCTTAGAGCCGTTAAAACGTTTCCTCGTTTCGCGTTTGTGAAGTGTTCTGTAACTCGCTCAGCAACACAATTCAGGCGAGACATTTTCATCGGCAGGAGGTTATCAACGTTAGGTTTATCATTCAGCGGATATATTGCATAAAGAACTGCCGTTACAGGATATGTTCGTTCATAATAAGGTCTGTCAAATCCAGTTAGTATTCCTTTTTTTGAATTTTTATGTAACGTGACAATATTTCCAGTGTGGTGTAATCGAACAGGATCAAGTTTGTCATGGATAATCCATGTGTCGTCAGTCGCT
Source organism: Megalonaias nervosa (assembly GCA_016617855.1). Classification (NCBI taxonomy): domain Eukaryota; kingdom Metazoa; phylum Mollusca; class Bivalvia; order Unionida; family Unionidae; genus Megalonaias; species Megalonaias nervosa. The sequence continues at coordinate 13,233 of JAECUM010035186.1, forward strand.
GAGGTATCTACCGCTACGATAAATTTTATTCTAAAAATATATTTTCTTGCAATATCGAGATAATTAATAATTGTCTCTGCTCGCTTGTCATTCATTGTAGCATCGACAATACATTCGGCGACCCCATCGGTGTTTGGTAAAATTCTGAATGTTAACCACACATGAGCGGCACCATCGGCGCGAAATTCTCTCTTGGTTTCACTGAAACGATTGATTAGAGTCTTATTCGTTGAATCAACCAGAGCTTGCCTTG
>JAECUM010035188.1:0-27521 GCA_016617855.1 Megalonaias nervosa
ATATATATATATATATATATATATATATATATATATATCCATCTTTGGAAGGTAGGTGGTGCACCTTTATGTATTTTGACGTACTGGTTGTATTTACAGTATGCAGATTATAGATAGAGATATAATTATTATATATTTATTTGCAATTCTCATTGATGACAAGAAAACAAACATTCTTTCAAACGTCTGTCTAGCCTGTTGGTTGTCAGTGAGTTTTATTCAATTTTTTAGGCCATTTAATGGTGGCCCTATTTAACTCACTTTAGCCATCAGGCCCTTTGTTTTGCATGGCATGAATGCTTTGAAAACCTCTTATTATCAATTTCATGTCTCAATTAAACTTGGAAGACATTACAATGTTATATTGAAAATAGACGAAATAAAGTAATTTCCTCGTACAAAGAAAATCTCATCTAGAACAAATCCGAGAATGGGAATGAGGATGCATACCAACAAATCTATCACACTGTACTTCCTGCAGATACAAAAGACTGCTGAGGCTACAGGTACTTGTATTTGTTAGTGAAGAAGGAAAACTATTGAGAACAAGCTGTCCTGTTCTATATTTTTAATTTTACACAAGGTGATAAACTTCAGCTGTTTAAAATCTGCTCCCTTGCTGATTCTGTGCTAATTTTTTTTATTCCATTAGCACTGTCATTCACTGGTTAAATATCTCCTCTTAAAAAGAGAAATTCCAAATTTTGTTCCCCATATACAGTTTAAGGAGAGATGTTGCCAGGATTTTATTTTAAGGGGGAGTCCACCCTTTGTCACCGAAAGAAGAGGAGAGTGATAAAGAAGGAGGGAATTGAGGAAACAGTCATAGTTAAATATTTACCTAACACTTCAACATTTGTCTCTCTATCTTCCTGCTCCACTTTAGAAGATATCACCTCTATTTGTATAAATATTAATCTGTTAATTATTTGTAAGCATACTTTGTTCCTTATCTGTGTATGAATATTTATATGTGCTTCCTTCTGAAGGGGCATATACATAGCTAGCTTTGTCAGCTTGAAGATGAACTGATCTTTGTGGCTGTTATTTACAATTTGCCAGAGCTCACACATATTATTTGTTGGACACATCTGCTCCAAAATAGGATTTTCATTAACATAAACTTACTTTTTAAATCAGTAGTTTACTAACTACAATGCCGGATTTCTTATCTGTTCCTCAATGCTGTATTAGGGTTTTTAGTCCATCAATGCCATAGTCTGCTTGTGCAGACAGAGGGTTCAAATAAATATCTTTACTTCTTAATTTCATTTTGTCATCCTTATTTATTCAGTTTATGTTAACCCTGATATGGATATATGGTTTTGTAGCAAATGATCCGCAGGGATAAATTAATTAAAGAAGTGAAAAATTGCATTCTACTTTTAAATTGTCTGTACTTTAAATATGCTCAATAGTATGCCCTTCTACATTTAATTTCGTAATACCGCTGAAAAGGAGAGTGACCGTCATTGTCGTCTATTTTTGTCCTTCCAACATGTACATCTGTCTCGTATTTAACATCATTTTCGGGCTCAAAATCACTCACTGATATCTCAATTAACAATTTTCCAGCTCCAGTAATCCAATATACTTCATAACTTTAAAAATTGTTGTCATCCTTACTATCATCAGCCAGTATTTGCTGAACGAATACTGGGAATCAGTCATTTTGGGTTTTCTAGGTAGCCCGTATTGTAAACACGCATTTGTAAAACACCCTTCGTGGAAGGTTCAAACTACGCCATAATGCTTATTCCAGGGCACAATGTGCCAATCAAATTTAGTTTAACAACCATTCATGTCATGCTTGCAGAACCTAGATGTTTTTAAATAGCTGCCTACCCGAAAAACAGATGCCGCGATAAGAAATGTTAAATAAAAATTGAATACTTCGCCGATCATATTTTCATGTGCGGGACTTTGAACTAATTTGTGGGAGATATCGCACATCACTGTTCTCCAAGTGTGCGAATTCATTTAAATTTTGCACGATTCACGCAGTCTCACACCCGGACAGCATCTCTGTTTAAGTACTACATGTCAATGACTTTTAAGCGAAGTTTTCTCTGTTCTCTGATGCTTTTGCTAGTACTTCCTGTTTATCAGCCATGGAATAAACTACACTAATTCCTGATTTGTAGTTATTATTTGACCTGGACCGGAACAAGCAATAACCACCAATGAGATATGAATGTAACATATTTCACTGTGTGACACACCGGTAGTGTAGCTTTCAAATGGACCAAAGTAGACACGATAAAATTCAACGTAGAAAATCCGCGTAAAAGTAGTTATTAAATGATGAATAAAACACTTCATTATACACGTGGAACATGTTTAAAATTTATCCTATATGCTGGTTTAAGATCTTTAGCATGGAATTAATGGGGTGGTGGTGCAGAATACGATCCATGTTACTTCGTTTGAATCTGCAGGCGGCGAGCGAGTATTATCAAGAATCTTTATCGTTTTTACTGATTAAAATGAGTACCTAGGACTACAAGTGTTGCTTTAGAGAAATTCTATATTTAAAGAATAACAAGGAAAACTAATAATTATTCATGACTGTTGAAGCCTAAAATAACTTAACATATAGTAAATATTGTTTTGTATCTATTATCCATCTCTTGTATCGATATGTTTATCATTACAGAAAAAGTATCGATGCATCTATATATCGATGAATCATTTCACCCCTAATTGTAACACCGCTCGTTTTATTGGAGCGACTGAATGTGAGCTGTATTTATCACGATTTGGTCATCCAACACATGAAATGACCAGAATTGCAATAAACGGTCCACTGCCAGCAGTGGATCTAACTGGGTTTACTGAGACTGAATCATTTTTTGAGTTTGCAGAAAACATTCATCCGGTTATTGTTATTTGGTTTCTTCGTGATTTTAATAAACCAAATACGGAGATAAATCTCCTAGACTGCTGTGCAAAAAATAAACATGGTTGGGCTACGACAGTGTTATTGAGATATATGCTTGCTGCGGAGATATTGACATCGTTGACAGTGAGTACGGCCATACTTTCATATAGGCAACAAAAAGGTCTGGCAGCAAGAGGATGACGATATTTCGTTTGCACAAGATATGAGCAGAAACAATATTGGCAAATTTACCCAGTGAGCCTCATCTGATAACAATCGCCTATGTACAAGGTTATGGACCCTGTAGAACTTGATTGTATAATCGGAAATACAGCAGCGAAAAGTGGAACTGCAGTTGGTACTATCATCAGACGGTGATTCACCCCAGGTTACTCAACTTCGATCCTCGATGCTTTCATATGCATCAATAAACCCATTATCGATGATTAACCGATTTCCAATGACGCTGTTAGAGTCGCCACCGACTCACTTTATATAAGTAAATCAAAAATATATCTTTAAAAATATCTTCCAGTGATGCATATTGACTGCGCTGCTTGGAGATTAAAACCTCATCGTATGTATTACTACATGAATAAATTATCATTGGCACCATCGGTTCATGATCCCATTTCACGACATAAGACGATTCATCTCAATGGTCCTGGCGGCTCTGGTAAAACAACGCGTGCGTTAGAATTGTATAGAAATTCCGATATGGTAATGATAATCCCAACCCACTGGGTTGCCAGGGAGATGAGACAGAGCGGTGTTAGCTGCAGTACTTAGCACAGCTTCTTCAGATGGAACGGAGATGAGTGGACTCCAACGCTAATGGGTAAGAAATATATTCCTAAAAATCATTTGGCACGAAATATGTCCAAGAAAATATTAACAGTCTTTCTCGATTGGCTGTTGACGATATCAATGGCTATTATCATGTGCGATGATCAAGGGCACCCTCCTCCTATTACAGGAGAATCGCCACACAACTGGCTAAAATTATGTCGATTATTACAAGGAAATGATGACAGATCACCGGGCCAGCGGTGAATCATTACGAGAGCAAAAAGAGTTCATTAGACTTCAGCCGGACAAGATTTAATGTGAAATAATGCACAGTGTAATTCTAGAAACGGCGATCAATGACATCTGGAACTTGTGGCATCCTAATGATCTGATAGTTTCATCCAGAAAATTAGTCCACGAGTCTCTTCAATGTAGATTATGTAAACTTCAACGGAAAAGATTTCCAACTTTGGCATTCCCACTATGTTATCTTGCAGCGGATACTCATTGCCAGAATATTCTCGTCGATATTCTAGGAACGGGGACCCAGCAAACGCTAGTTCTTAATGATAACGTTGATGTTACCGTGGAGGTTGTTGAGCAGGCACTGTCGCAGTCATCATGCTGGACTCAAGCATATTCAATAACAATTCACTCATCGCAGGGATTAACAATCTTAGATACTAATGTTTGGATTGTCGACGATCATGTCGAATGGTAAAATGTAGTGTATCTGGCAGTATCGAGAGCTGCAAAAATGTCTCAGCTGCGGAGAATTGTCTACGACAATAATCAGCCTCATGCGGGATCCGACACTAACATTCTCGGCACAGTAAAGAAAAATAGCTGGCTATCAGTGAGATGACAAAAAAAAAAACAACAAATTAACGCGAGTTTGATCTTGATGTTGAACTTATCATGGCGCTGAAGTATCGACAAAAAAGTCACCGCGCCTGCTGTAACACAATAATGGTGTGGGAATATTTTTCTAATGACGTACGACAATTTACCGCGGACAGAATCGATAGCAGTCTCGGCCACACAAGCGAAAATGCTGCACTGATATGTCTTGAGTGTAACCGACATAAGGGCGCTAGTACCCTTTGCTAGCGCAAATCCAACCTGATGGTAATTGTGTATTTTCAGGAACCATCTGCAGTTGTTCACGGACAAATTCACGCTGAGCAGCTGCCGAATCAAGCATGTCGGTTGCGGGCCTACCCGTATATCTTACCACGCTCAAAAGTTTGTGTGTGGTTGCGCTCCAGATAGGATCGCTTGCTCTTTCTTTAACGACTTCAAGTTCACCAGAATCATATAAATACCTGACTGTCACGTTACTGCCTAGCACTGGTCTCGCTGGCAGGTCGCGCATCTTTACTAGGATGTGTTTCTTCGCGATTGCATTTACCGGTTTCATAGCAATTTCACGCGTGACTTCGCTGTTTAACACAGCTATCACGTGCTGTAGTCTCGCAACCCATTCGCACGATCTGTCTTTGCTCAGTAATTCCTGGTAGTACTGATGTTCTACGAATGGCTCAGAGTGCATTCTTTTAAATCGTTCAACGATTGCCTGATCACAGTGTATGGCGGTGTGTCCTTGTCTGGTTTCAACGTTATGTAGTTGCATCAGCGATGTTACTTCGCCAAGGAATTCTCTGCCAGGATCAACCTTTAGCAATCGTGGCCAGCTTAAAGGTGCACGCAAATAAATTCATTCAAATGCGGCTGCGACATCAGTTGGATTTTAGTCAACAGCGGTTCCGCTTCCTTGTATTTGCTTACAACGTCGACGACCGCCGACGAGTATTTGTATATGCTAGTGTGTCGTTGGCGTTTGCATGATGTGCCAGTGATAGTGACATGTGGTAAAAACAAATTATCTGCTTGATGAACTTCGTTAGGCGTGCTGACATCAAACCGTCCATGCTGAATCGTTGCATGCGGCGGCAGATAAATTTACCATATTACCTGTCTGGACAACCCATCTGCGGCAACACCACGCGAGACACCCCCAGAAGCGGACAATTTATTAATCGCTGCTGTACCTCTCCAATCTCCTCTTGGACTATAATAAATCGACTCCATTATTATAATTATCGTACAATTAATTGCCTGCCCGCTCGGCTAACTTCGCACTCATAGCCGATCTAACAAACCAGTTGCCGAACGATTCTCGCGTGCTTTTTAAAATATTTTGATCAACTTCAACCTAAGAATGAACTTGACATCAGCAATATTGCGTTGTTGCAGATCGTTATTTTTATACGCGACATCATGACCGTGGCACGCTTGATCAATCGCATTTACGGGAAGTTCGTCTGGATTTGCTTGATCGTTTTCGTCAAATCTGATATCAAGATGGGTTCCAGGACCATAGTAATTATATCTGGAAAGATGCATTTTCTCCTGGGTACTTATACCTTGGTGTTCCTGGTAATTTCTACAATACCTCAGCGATATCACCGCCACTTGACATATCGCGAGACGGCACAAACTTATATTTTTTATACCGCATTTTACACACTTGCCCGTAAGAGCTCGCCTGTTATTTCTCGTCGTTGTTGCTCTTCGAGTAGTTGTATCCGTGACCGCCTTGCATCGAATACAATATAAACTCATGATTATAAATAATACATATTCCTATTATATGAATGTGATTGACTTTTCAGCGATACGCGATGAAGCACCAGTGAAACATCATCCAGCGTTACCAAATTTTATTCGAGGCATTATCTTTGGTCCGTCTGGAACTGGTAAAACTCAGTTGTTCCTAAACCTGATAATGAGATGGCTCAAATGGGACAAACTTTATTTGTTAGCGCCATCCGCAGACGACCAGCGATGTTATGATGTCCTCATGGAATTCAATGAAGCCGCGGGCGATACCAATGTTGTTGAATTTATCACCAACATCAACGATGCACCGATATTGATTGTAGCATCAATACTCGTGTGGTTTACGATAATGTCATGCTTGACAAACAAATAAATTCAGCGAGAACATTTTCACGAGGCGGACATCAAAACACAGATGTCATTTACGTTACGCAACGATATATTCAGATCCCCAAAGTGGTCAGAGATAACTGTAATTTTTGGTTGTCTTTAACGAAGTTGATACACATACACTGTGAAATACTCATCAGACTTGGTGTCCCGGAGACATGGACATACATAAGTTTAAAAACTTCTTTGCACCTGCTCAGAGAACTCCACATGGATTCATTACAATCAGCTTTCATGACTCAGCAACACGATATCGCATTGGTCTCATCAAATCATTGGTTTAGCCCTTTGAGGGTGTCACCCGTTATTAAAGAAAAACATTTTCTATATAAAGAACCAAGAAAACATTCACACAATAATCTCTGAGATTTGAGATATTACAACAAGACGGTCTCGCCGATCAACTTGAAGTTGAAATAATCAACTATGATTTTGAAATGATACAGCAGTGACGGGAAGAGGAAAGATATACACTAGCGGGGGAATATATATTTATTAAATTACTCTAGCAAAAAAATGGAATTGTGCCTGGCTGGTTTACCTGCCAGTATCACCAATAAAAGCGAGTTTGCTAAAATTGTTTCACTGGCAAGCGACATTGATCAGAGCTGTCTCGCCAATAAGAAGCACGAGCGGCTGCAGGTTCCGCTAAGGAAACTTGTTGTGGAATCATTGGATTCTGCCTCCAGATCATCCAATGCTGCATCATTACGTCAAAAGCAGGATGGGGTAAAAAAATAACATAATGCTTCGGCACAACAAAAAAGATACGTTATATTCCTTTTTTTTTGTTATTGCGTCGGAATGCTGTTTTTGTCGGATATGTTTTTTCACGACAGGCCATTAGTAGTCTGTCGCGCAGACACAGACTAACAATTAATTCTTCACTTAGATATCTAATAAATGCCCATCTTGGTCCGACAGACAAAAATGTTTTCGTGACAACGACGGATTATGACGTCGTAAGAAAAAAGGGTTAAGGGGCACTGGTACAATCAAATGACTCAGGGGGACCTCTGGATAAAATCTATAAAGAACATATCCCTGCTGGGCAGGTCCTCCATCCTTGGTATATGTACATTCCACTGCGTCAAAAAGAAGATTTACTTAAATCGTCGACGTGATATTAACTATACCCAGCGATACATGACAACCACCACCCATTGGATCGTTGTTATGCCGGAGAATATTTTAAGGGCCTCCTATTTTGCCCCATGCCTGAAAGAATTTGGCATATATTCGCCAATTATATCCTCGAGATCCTGCTTGATTTTATCATTATCCAATCCGGGTGGTTTGAACGTAGGCAGGAGGTCTTCTGTGATCTTAAAATAATCAAAACACTCCTTTCTGTATAGTTGGTATCTTGGGGAAATAGAATGATGAAAATAAAAGACTGTATTTATCAGAGATGTTTGAAATAATTCTGCATCAGATTTCAGATAGTTCAGATGCTGTACTGTCTTAATGATTCTTTTTTTCAGATTATCATTTGGATATTCAAGTGTATACTTCTCAAGAAGACTTCTCAGATCATTTTGAGTACTTTTATGCTCTTGAGCCATTTTATCGATAAGTACATTCTAGTCCTCCCACGTGTGTATTTCTACATTGCTATTAATTCTGGCATTATTGCATCATTATAGATACATATCTGGTACATTCTAGTAATATCACTTGCGAGGACTGCTTCATTGATAACAAGACCACTTTCTATTACCCAATGGTCATTAGTTCCGATTAATCTTATCCCATTTAACCCCTGGCCGTATGTTCATTAATCTGGTATTCTCATGCTTATTTTTTGTCCGATAAATACTCAGATCGTTGTGGTTGTGGTAATCCAACATAAATTGGCGCTACCAGCAGCCATCCCAGCACGGTTCTGATCGACGACTTCTATATTAAAACGACGTAATCGGGCGTTAATATTGCAATTGTGGCACTCAGCGTTGGCTAATGTACTTTGAAAGTGATCTTTGATTCTTTCCCTGTTATAGATTTGATTCGGCGTTGAAGTTCATCATTGATTTGCTCGATTTGATATGATCCTTTGGGATTGCAACGATGTTCCAGTCGGGATCCTCTAACCCTTCCTTATTTTTATACGCGAATACCAGTGAGTTGTCAGCATCTAATTCACCAAAATGATTTTGATCTGATATGGCCATATGTAATAAAGTCGTAATTGTGCCAGGGCGATCTCAAGTGACTGGCTGGACCATACACGTCCCATAGATAATTTTATCGGAATTGGAAAACTAATATCCGTGACGTCGCTGATATCATTGTGGTCATCGGCGGCGTTGTGTTAGCTATCATATGTTCCAGTCTGGTAGTTATTTATGCGGTCATTATTATCTATGCAGATTCTAAATGTGACGTTGGCAACATTGTCGCCAGCAAAGTATCATTGCTGACGTCTATCTTGTGATACATATAATAAATATCACTAATTGCAGCAAATTCACTATCTGATATTACATCGTCATTTAACCCCGTTGATATTATCGATGATATATTTATACATGCGTGCTTCGCCTCGTAAACGTTTTCTGTATGTTCATGAAATGTCTTACCGGCACATGTAGATAGTCGCTTTGCGATAATATTAGGGATACCATCAACGCCGATAACAACACCGGCGATATCACGTGCGCCACTCATAACGTACCTATTAACGTCGTTGTTTCAGCGAACAGCAAGGACACCGCATATACAACATTGTCGATGACGATGATATGTCTGTGGTATTCTTTTTGTTTTGTCTTGTGCTTGTCGATGATTTCTTCCAGCGATGCCTTCCATTCACATACTTTATAATATCTGTAAGATTGTGTGGGATTCATTTTCGCATACTAAGTAATCAATTGATGTAGTTTTGCTACGAAATTCAACACCACCAATATGTCGTTGAGGTTAATTTTTTTGTTTTCTGGATCCAATATGAATATTTCCTCGGCATTTTGATTTAACATGACTGACACGGTTCACGGTTATCTGTGGAAGACGCCATGGATATGTCATAAATATCCTAAATTTCGCAGAGCTAAACACGGAGAGCCTGTACACCCCGGTGACTCAGCGGTATGTCTGATGGTGTTATTTTCTCGTGACCAAGTTGCTGATCCAGACACAACCGTGTATACTGCGTTGATGAATGGAATCGTACTGAGAGGTACATGTCATTCATAAGAATAAAATTAAATGAGATCACGGCTATCGCTACCTTATAGGCCCATGTCAATCAATCAGTTTTGAACAAAATTGAAATCTTGAGTTTTATTGATCGCATATGCCATACTCCTCCGTGTATCTTCGGCCCTTAACAGGCAAAACTATGGTCATTTTTTCTGGAAAGAATAGTTGAGATGTAACCAGTATCATTGATTCTGCTAACCGTAGTGGATGTATTTAAATTTCTGGTTGAGAATTTATTTTGTACCCCTTTGTAAGCCACCAGTCTCTCTCCTAACTGACACATTCAGCTACACAGTAGAGACAGGTTTTGAATTACTGACTTTATTATTATTACTATAATAATAATAATAATAATAATAATAATAATAATAATAATAATAATAATGATAATAATAATAATAATAGTAGTAGTAGTAGTAGTAGTAGTAGTAGTAGTAGTAATAATAATAATAATAATAATAATAATAATAATAATAATAATAATAATAGTAATAATAATTAGTTTAAATTGTGTAATATTTACCTATCATTGTCGTCAGATGCTCTAATCCCACCAGAGCGTGTCTTCAATACTCATGGGCCTAGAAACGAATGAATGGTCCCTTAACATTGGGTCTGACTGGTTTTATGAAGTACATGTTATAGAACTGCTTAGAATGGGAGGAAGGTTTTTCATATATGAAAATAGTAAGCTACATAATAGTGACGGGTAGATATTACATAATTTAAATTAGTTTACCCATGCCAACCCGCTCCACCAAAATAAATTTTATACCTTTGAGAATTTTCGCAGTGATTTAAGATGCGATAAATGTACTACAAGGAAGGTGAGTCAGACGTCCGAAATATTAGTGTATTCCGAATGAATTCTTGGTCTTGGGTATGCTGATGTACCAATAGTTCTGAATGTGCGGAAGTGTGAATAGTCTCGATCTGTCAAAAATGACATTTTCTGAAGATGTCTTTAAATGAATTCACAATAATCACAAAGTACTGTTTAGTCCAAAGAGTCAAATGAACGCTTTGTAATTATAATGAATAGTTTAAATCAATAAATATAGAAGTCATCTCAAATTATAACTGAACTCAACTTAAAGACTGATAGTAAAATAAAAACAAGAACATGAGTAGCAATGGAAATTGTGTATTTTACTTCTCCGTACAACGCCACGAGTCCTTGTCGCAGTACATCACTATGTCGCAATACATCGCACCTGACATATATCACAATTACTCAATCATCAGTATTTATATGTGACACTGTAAACACTTTTGTCCCCATAAACACATCCGTACCTATAAACTCATTCCAGTGTTAAACTATGGACACATTTAACATTAGATTTCTTATACATACCAAGAGCGGCGCCAATTCCGGTAAACATCGACAGTGTTATTGTAACCTCAATGAGGCCAGTCACTAGTAACACTGTTACCGTTTGCCCCTATAAACACTTTTGTCACTATAAACCCATTCCCATGTAAACATATGGGCCTCTTTAACATAGGACTTCCCGTTTGTCCCCATGAATCTCTTGCATGGTAAACTGATGCGTTAATGTTAATTCCCGTTTGTCTCCCGTTTTTACACACAAGCTTAAGAAAGTACATTCACGGACAAAAATTAAACACATACTATAAATATACAAGGCAATATTATGATTAACTGGACGTTTTATACTTGCCTTTATCACTCTTCCACCAGGCTTATTTACTTTCAGTTGATCAGTGAACTGAAAAACACAGTATTACGTTCTACTTCATGTTTTCTTTTTTTAATGAAAGCAAGTATGTCAGCATGACTCATGAATGAATTTTGGCTTGCCTGTACAACGTACAGGATTTTATGTTATACCCCCTGCACCCATCACCTTCCATCTCTCCCACAAATGTCGTAGACAGTGTTCGCAGTAAGGCAAGCTTCAGTGTACTAATATTTCTTTAATTTCATTATTTCGCATTTTAGGCATCATGCCTTCATTAAACTTTATCAATGTATTTTCAACATCACTATGAACCATCTCGGAAGAAAATAGGTTATATTGACCTACTCTTCTTAAACTACTCTTTAGTATTGTGCAGTCCTTTATATCAGATTTAGTTTTCTGGTTGAATGAGCAACTGCAGTTATGTTACTTCCATAGATCCATACATCAGTCTGAACAGTCTCAAGAAACGTAGGTCACTCTGTTATGACCTACTTCAAATAACTTGTACGACCTTATCGCTAATGTAGGTTACAATATTTATTACACTTATGACTGTCTTACTGATGTAATCCAATGTTTTGGTCTCCTATGTTGCCCTATCCAGAGCTATATCCTTAAGGAACATGGTCAGTTCATGTCCTGTATCATCTGAAGCCATCAAGAATAATATTTGCTCATTGAGACCTACCTTAGTTAAAATGATGACTTTTGCTGTGTATAGCTCAGATTCATCGCAAAGCGGTTTTTTTTTAGCATTATAACATCAGTTGATTGCATATTCTCACCGTGTATTGAAACTTGGTTTTTATGTGTTATCTATTATTGAAAAGCGCCTAGAGCTTTTGAAGATTAAGCGCTGCACTAAACCCTCATTTTTATTATTATTATTATTATTATTATTATTATTATTATTATTATTATTATTAATGACACTATGCAAGATTGTTATAATTTTCATTTTGCACAGTCTACTTGTCCGTCTCTCTGTCTGTCTGAGGTAAATCTCAGTGTCTCTGCTAATTCAGTTTCAGTCCCATACGTTACCATATAACTGGTCTCACTCAGAATTATATTATCTAACTTATTTATTATGCAGTTCGTCGTTTCTTCTTTTCATTTTTATATCATCAAACCCCTTTTTCACCCGGGGTACATAAGCTTCCTTTATGCGCCTTTCTACCAGCATTTCCGTTTATTTTCTATTTATTTTAGTAAAAATATTGCATTGTCTAGCACGATAAATGTATCGAATCATCTTTCACAGCTCAAGTGATCATACTCTTATTTCTCATCAACACGTAATAGTTTATGTGTGTTGGAAAATACTGTTTGCTATTTAAAAAAGACTGCATTGTGGAACGTTGTAAAATGTTAAAGACCATACTGAAGACAGGGTGGGAAGTGAAAACATTATCTGTTGTTATGAATCTCAAATGGACATTGACGCCGCTTTTAACAAATACTTTCAGCAGCTGGATATAGAACGTTTACTCCTTTTTGACAACTTTCCACTGCAGCAGGAACATTGAGACTCTTTGTTAGGTAATTATAAAGTTGCACAAGAAACATATGTATAGCTCACAGAGTGGTCCTCATACATGCATCACACACACACACACACACACACACACACACACACACACACACATATATATATATATATATATATATATATATATATATATATATATATTGCAGTGCAGTATCCTTGGCGACTGCATGGCTGTTTGTTGTCCTCTGTGCGTCATGTGTCATACAGCATCCTAATGACGACTGAGAAGTTCCCAAAATGAGTTGAGCATGGCAAAAGAGCTACGTAAAAGTGTCTCTCATACGTTTGGCAGAATGTCAAGTTATTGTGTGTTTCATTAGTTTTAAAAAGGAATAAACTTGTTGTAAGCAAACGCGTTTATGGATATGAAACTTTTGGATGACATTCAAGCGATTATTTCGAATTATCAAATTATCCTTAGCTAATTGCTTCTGTATAACTGGCAACCTAATTTCTTGCGATTGTAGCTTGTGTTGCTGTTAATATCTGATCAGGTATACTGACGTATAAAATAGACGATGTCTAATAATAAAACTTGTATCATTTTGTTTTACTTTGCAGTATTTTAGCATATTTCATTTTCATCTAGGAGTTACTGTTTTCTAACAAAGTCGTGAAAATTACAAAATAATCTCATACCTGAACTAATGCAATATTTTAAAAACATTTTAGGGAACGTAGCCAACACATATAAATTTGGTGAAAAGAAAGGTAAATGTGCCACTGAAATTCGATCGACAAACACATAATGCTTCAACAGGGTTCCTACGTGTAGTGAAAAAACCCAGAACGCAATACCTAGGTCAAATAATTGTGCTATAAATTTTCTTTCCAAGCATCAATCTCCGTTTTCGAACTGCTATTAAGGACAGATATGAAAATGTAAAAACTACATATTTCAGAATTCGAAAAGCCTCAAAAAACATTTAAAACCTGTTTAATGTCTCGGAGTTTCAAAATTATTGTGTTGAGCCTTATTTGTCAGGTTGCCGAGTTATATATATAATTTCTTGCCGTTTTGAAAGAGTGATATAAAACGATAGAGAAACAACACCAAAATCCAGTATACTTTTGCTTAATTGCGGCGGCCTAAATAAGTTCATCTATAATGGGCATGCCCTATAGAAGCCCATTTTAGAAATTGTTATTTGACCAATTGAAACTTATTTCAAGTGCACATATTGTGAACACTTCCTAGACTGTAACACCATACGCAATTTTGGAGTGTTTCATGCTGATTTGCTAATCACCATGTCAAAGATTCTAATGTTACAAATATTAAAATATGTATGTTTTCAATCCAGAAAGTAAACAGTTTCCTCAACGAACTTTTTATTACCATTATTATTATTATTATTATTATTATTATTATTATTATTATTATCCCCTTAAATGTATGTTTCTATTTTTATCAATGAATCATTTTATTGCCATTCTCTGAGTGTAATTATTCACCGAGGATATAATGTCTGAAGTGAATAATTTGCATAATATAAGTGACTAAGTCATGTGATAGTCATGTGGTACAAAAGGATAAAGTCAATGAAACCTGTACATGTTGCAAAATCTTAAGGAATGTAAACCCTGCCGCAAACCGGACTCGAAGGGTTTCTGTTGAAGCTGCGAACGGATGTGATCTCGATCGTTGTATCATATTGAAAATATTTAATAATAACATATATTTTTGTTTTTGGTATTTCGCTTGTAAATGTAATGTATTTCAATTTACGATCGTCTATTATGTTCTTGGGTACGGGTGACAGGATACATTTTCCTCATAACTTTTCTATGCACACATATATTCAGATATGGTGATATGGGTAGCACAAGCAAGTGGTTCACTGCAGCATATATAGCATTAAAATATAAATTTAGTATAAAATATAAATGTTTCACTAAAATAGAATATATTTGTTTCTCAAAAGTTAATTACGCCAACATTTTACGCGCAATGATCCTTGGTCTCAACATGAATGGATAATATAAGGCACTACATTAAATATCAATTCAGATTACGTTCTGGTTAAATTCTATAAACGTTTCATTGGATGTTCACTGTTACCAGATCCACGTTTTCTGCATAGCTCGAACTGGCGAGGTTATTACTTAATTCTGTATGACATTACATTTTACCCCAGTGATCTCTGGGAGATATTGCATGTGAAAGGTAATGCGAGTTTAGCCTCTTAATAAATAATACAAGTCAAAATGTCTATAGCGATCTCATACGATATTATGTACATCAATATACAGACTGTCCATAGTTTTACTTTGAAAACTTTTCGTCATCCGATGTTGCTCATGAAATTTGAATGGTTAAGCTTTGAAGAAAAGAAACAAGTCTCAAAATCTGGACTCTTTTTTTCTCTTTTCTCCTCAGGGCAATACTGGATAAATAATTTCTAAAACGTTTAACGTTTTGGAATTAGGTAAAATAAAATATCTTTCTGCATAGAAAAATGATTGAAAACTTCAACAGATAATTCATGCAACAGGGCACTTTACACCAGCTAAGAACGCCCTCGTGAAGCAATGAGAGAAACCTGCATGCCATTAAGTTCTGCCGTTCAGTAAGATGTCGCAAACAGCAAGTAGTCAGTAATCTGTCCTCCATAGGAAGGTTATGCCTATTTCATATTACAGTGTTATGCATTAAAATAGCAGAGTCTGAAAGAAACTTTCAATCACTGACAATATTACCACGTCATCAGCGTATCTTTCGGGGGGGGGGGAGGGGGATTCCGTTGTTATTGTTTTCAGTTATTTTTAATGTAATCTCAATAATGTGTAATAGCTAAAGGGAACCTAAGCTACATTTAGTACGTACCGATGGAAAAAATGTAATTTCTCATACGAGTAATTTATGATATTTGACAAATGAAAACTCTGTGAGTTTTAACATGCCATTAAGATATTAGTATTGCTGTTCTATGATACGGTGCTATTCTTTATGCTTTTCTGTGGAAGTGACGCTAGTTTGTGTATAAAGATTTAAATGAGTGTAGCGCAACAGAGTGCACGGTAATTTACGTCAAATTGTTCGTGAGTGCCGAAGATCTTAGAAGTCACGAGAAACTCGGCTAACAATGAGCTCCTCCACACACACGAGTGAATTATTCAATCAAATCGTTACGTTATTTAATTTTATATACGTCAGGAGATGCATTTCTGGTTCTTAGTCGAAAAAATAAAATAGTTGTTTAGAGACGTGGTTAAGGAAATTAATCCATAACACCAATCATTAAAGTAAAGGAAAATATGAACCTGCACGCGTTATGTTACTAAACCAAAGTTAAGCACTGATACAGAAGACATAAGTAAGGAAGCACCTCCTGCATTTCATGTAGTTCTGATAGAATATCCTTAGCTATGACAGCAGTCACGTATCCGTTAATTCACCATTAAATTATTTTAAGTAATTCAGAGTGAAACTAATGTTCTTAATTTCATGGATATATATTGTCTTGATTATGTAAAAATAAGTTTTAAAAATTCCGTTTCTAAATTTCTGGATTGGTCCACTCAAACATAATTGTTCGTTTTGTGTATTTAAAATAGTGTCTTGTAGCAACTACAAATTCCGCGAGTACCTTTCGAAGACTAGTGAATTCGCACTATGGCAAATACTGGTGACAGGATCTCCAGTAAACTGTATAAACTATACAACAAATTTCAACGTGAAATGTGCCCAATAATATTTATCAAATCATCTTATAATAATCTGTGTATCTAATGATGCCAGCTTATGTATAATGATTATTCCCATCTGCGTGGTCTTTATGATCTCTGTTCCGCTATATACAGACGGTTCGAAAGATGGAGACAAAGCTGGGGCTGCAATTGCAGCATCCCATAATACAACTTGAGCTGGTTACGGGGTAAAGCATCAAATTTTTACTATAAAAATTACAGTCATACTAAAAGCTCTAAATTACGTTCGCACCTCTTAAAAAGAAATATTTCATATTTTCGAATTCCCATTCTCCTCTGAAAGGCATGCATAATCGAAGCCACTTTAACATCACGAGAATCACAGAAACATGCTGTTGTCATACAAACTGAGAAAATTATTATGTACTCTTGGTTGTCTAGTGACATTGGTGTAAAGGAAACTGTGCGAGGACGCACCTCTTGACAGTATCTTCAACATTTTAAGTGAATGTGGTTTCTGCAACACATTTTATTCATTTCTTAAACATTTTATATGTGTTACCATTATCTTTAATTTTATATTCATTTTATGGAATTTTAACATCTCTTACGTATTACATGTATTTTGTTGTACTTAATGTTTGAATTTATTTGGAAGGAGGTATTTACTTAAATTTGTGTGCAATTCATTTCTCACATTTTCGGAACTTAACCTTTTGTTGGCACTATAATAGCCCATTCTGTACTGAGATGCCGTAAACCAATATTAGATGTATCCCATGATCAGTTGAGTCATCTAGTATTGCTATAGTATTTACGATATTCAAGGCGATGATTGTAAACATTAAAGCATCCAATGACGGTTAACAAATATCTGCTATAGCAAATGCGGGCTCCTAATACCGGTGGCAAGTGTACAGGACCAAAGTAACTTCGCCAAAGGGAATACAACGGTTTATAGTTAAATTTTGCTAGCATGTTTATGAAAATCGAAGTCTAAATTCTAGTAAGACTTAGCAGCAGGGAGGGTGAACAGACCTTTTGGACAATGAACATATTTACTCGAATTGAAAAATAATAACTATCTTACAATTCGACCAAGGACAATATTTTGTAAACAAAAAAATATGTTTCATTTTAAGCAAACATGTGTAAATTCCAATTGTAGGGTTCACCCTCCCTGCTGCTTATTTCATTTATCGTTGACTCATCGAGATACAAGGAGTTTTTCTACAATTAAACAATAAAACATAGAATATGAACAAATGTAGATGGTTGTTAAAAACTTCTTCACTTTGTAATAGACCATGTCGCGGAGAATATTGCGCCCAGCATAATCGATCATTAAAAAAATCGCCTGGTTTGCAAATATGTGTCAAATGCGGATTAGCATCTCGTGCTGTTATATGCGCTAAATGTGGCGGTAATAAATACAGCGCATTAATGCATTATTATCAGCATAGAATTCCACGGCGAGGTTTTATCAGAGACATTCCTCCAACCGCTCGTGAATATCTACACAATTACTTTAAAGTACTTCCCGCGGTGATCAATATCGAAGAAGATCAAAAAATAATAAATCAACGATATCAGAAAGAAAAACAGTCATCGGAAGAATATAAAATAAAAGACGAAGTAAAGCGAATAAAAGAGATCTGTAAAAAATTAAAATGTACTCCAGAGAATTACATCGAGAGACTGAAAAAAAATGTACAACAAAATACCATCATGATAGAATCATTGTATCAGATTATCAAAATTAACACTATGTGGATTCGTCCATTTCATATAATAAAAAATAATGAATGGTTCAAATCCACATATCAAAATTAACACTATGTGGATTCGTCCATTTCATATAATAAAAAATAATGAATGGTTCAAATCCACATATCAAAATTAACACTATGTGGATTCGTCCATTTCATATAATAAAAAATAATGAATGGTTCAAATCCACATATCAAAATTAACACTATGTGGATTCGTCCATTTCATATAATAAAAAATAATGAATGGTTCAAATCCACATATCAAAATTAACACTATGTGGATTCGTCCATTTCATATAATAAAAAATAATGAATGGTTCAAATCCACATATCGAAAATGAGGCTATGGATTCGAACCATTTCCTAATAATAAAAATAATGAAGTTTAGAATTACTATCATATAACAGGGTTATCTTTAGTGACAACGTCACTAGAGACTTCGTTAGTGACAACGTCACTGGAGACTCCGTCTCTAGCATCGCTTCTAGCATCGCTTCTGACTTCGTTAGTGACAACGTCACTAGAGACTCTGTCTCTAGCATCGCTTCTGACTTTATCTTTTAACAAATACTGAGCTACATATTCAGCCGCTGTTGGTGGAGCGTCTTTATGAGGCATGTACTTCGGTTTCCTCTTATTATAATAAAGTAACATTATTCTGTATCTGTTACCACCACATGCTGTACAAATCTGTATCTCTCCACGCACTCCATTACCACACCGCAAACACGGTCTATTTCCTCTCGATCCAGTTCTGATCATATGGTTATGATGACCACAGTATTCTCCCATGCACGACTTTCCGCATGTCTTAGTTGATCCTTGGGCTATCCAACGACAATTATTAGGTCCTGTCTGAAAAGGCATTATTATATAATAAAAATATTTTAATCATTTTTCAATTAGAAGTATATTCTGTATATATTATATAATCATATCCATGACAGAACATACCATTATTTATACTACAAAATATGATGCCATAGAGAGTTTTAGAAGCGATGCTAGAAGCGATGCTAGTGACGTTGTCTCTTGCGGTGCTTCTAACATCTACAAGCGTGGAATAATCATTCAGCATTTTAATAAATTCTACGCGTTCTCAGACGATGATGAATTTAACAAGTTCGCTAAGAACTTTATCAACGAATCCTCGGTAACAGAAATAATTCCCAAATTCAGGCTTAGATATCCGGTGTTTGACCTAGACACCAAGTACGTGCGTGAATTAGCTAGAACCCGAGACGGTTGTGATTTTTGCATAATATCAACCGATAAATTAATTGATACCAGACACATCATCGGATACTTCGCTACATTATGTAATTGCGATCGTGATCAGGTATTTTTATTCGAAACTAACAGCGGTTATCATATTATTTGTAAATCGACGCCAGTAACATTTGATCAACAACGAGATTTAACTAATCGTGCATACGACGATAAACATCCTAGATGGAATGTAGATCGACAAGCTGGTCTTCATAGCATTAAGTTAAATAACACTCGATCTTACAAACCAGGTAAAGAAACACTATGCAAAAAATTAATTTCACACAATCATGAGAATTTCCTCGCTTCAATGTTGCTAGTCTGTCCAACTTGTATTCAACTTGATCGCGTTGAGTATATCCCAGAAGCTCCAAGTAAATCTAATCGCAAGAATAATAAAGTATCTAGAGACAGAAGCGATGATAGAGACAGAGTCTCCAGTGACGTTGTCTCTTGTGATGAAATTCCTCCCGCAGACATCGCTAATATATCCACGTTACTTACTGGCAAACCCGATCAAGTCATCGATGTTATTAGTTTTACCGGAAACAGATTCAGTATATCGAGAGAACCAGGTCATATGTGTAATATCTGTGAACGACGACACGGGTATGATGAGATATATAATTGCGTTGAAGATAAATGCGATAATTGTATCGTGTATATCAACGATGATTATTATTCGATATGCTGTCCTAGATCATCTGGAAAACAATTACAACTACCGATAATCTCTGATAAAATCATTAATGATTCTATAGATGCATCTAATGACAACGTCTCTATAGAATACAAAAAATATCTGAAATATCTGAGTAATACGAAACGTCGTTATCCCGGACATGTAATGACTAGAAACGCTGATTACACATACACGGCTTTACCGGCACATGAATCAGGACCAGGTTGTAGGGTTATTCATGACGAAGATTACATGGATGGATCCGCATGTGGAATGGGAAAATCCGAATCAGCCTGGAAGTCATTAAGAGATGATCAATCCGTGTTAGCATTATCGTATAGGAAGACAATTACCGAGAAAGTTAAATCAGATTATTCCATCGAGAGTTACATGGACATCGATGGTTGTATTACTTTCAATCCTGGAGATAAACGCCGTGTTGTTGTTCAGTGGAAGTCTTTGCGTAGGATCCGTGGAGTTCCAGACGTGATTATCGTAGATGAATGGCATGGCATCCGCAGACAACAATTCAGCTCAGCTAAACACAGTAAAGAACGATGGGATAAATTTATGGGATTAGTAACGACATGCAAACGATTAATCGTTCTAGACGCAGATGCTAACAATGACGATCTAATATTATTCCGTGATAAGCTAGGACGATCATCAATGAAATTTATCATTAACGAATACAAACCCGATCATGATAAAAAGTTTCACATCGAACTTTCCCACGAGAATAATCTAACCTCGCTTCTAGAACGATTAAAATCTAACGATTCTAAGACCGCAGTATTTACGCATAACAAACAACGGACTAATTACTCCGTTGAGAGTTTAGCTAAGCTTATTCAACATCTAGGATATCGTGTTAGATATTATCACGCCGATACAGATCCCGCTCAAAAGAAGTCTGACTTCAGCGATATCAATCACGCGTTCGATGACATCGATGTTGTTATCAGCAACCATACTCTCGAAGCTGGAGTTAGTATCGTTGATGAACGATTCAAGATTATGCACGTGTTCTCGGAAGAATTAGGATCTGTTGAAGCAACAAAACAGGCTATCCACAGATTTCGATGCGTTAATGAAATACATTATTCATCAACTATAAAGCAACGCGGTTGTAAACTACCACTAAATAGAGAGAGTATTGAAAAGGTTATCGTGGATCGAGAGAGACTAATCGACAACGACATAAAATTATACAGAATTCCTAGCGCTGGAGAATTACAAACGTCATTCGGATACGCTTATATCAGTGACGTCATCGACGAGAATAATTCCATTATGTACTTCACGCCGCGATTAATCAACGCGATGAAAAATACCGGATATGAAATAATAGAACCACAAGTTGATGACTACGAGACGTGGTTGAGAAAAAATAATAATGATTCTAGAAACGAAGTTTCTAGCATCGCTTCTGATAATAAAATCGATTATGATAACGATATTAATGTCGATGAATTTCTAAAGACATCGATAGGCGAGCGAATCAAACAATCAGAAACATCGCTTCTAGAGTCTCTTGATGATGATCCAAACTATAAAGAACTTCCTCAGTATTACAAATACGATCCTAATACAAATCTAGAACCATATCAAGCGAAGAAATCGTTCCTTAATTATATGTGTCAATGCGATGTTAGTTTATTACCAGCCTCGCAGATAGAACATCTTTACAAAAACTCAACGCAGCTAAAGCGAGCTCAGCGAATCATCGTTGATAAATTTAATAATGGTAACGCAACCGCGAGAGAAGTATTTCGATCGGATAAAATCAGTCCTAAAGAAAAACTAATAATAATAAGGAAGTTTCTAACCGCGTTGAATTTACCGGATGTCGTACCTGATGATATAATGGTAACAACTATACCGATATCAGGACCAGATATCCGAATGCGCATCAAGGACATGATAGGCGATCCTGACATTATACGCGATTATAATAATCTGATTAATAACTGGTCAAGTATCTTTCCTGAAATAAGATTTAGATCAAATAAATTAACTACCAGAAATATTCTCGAAAAGATTAAAGCGATTTACAGAGGCTTTGGTGCATCATTAACCTCGGACAACAAACACGAATCATCAAGATCAGATTATGTACTTAATTATCCCACGTGGCCTAAATCAGACTTTATAGATGATCCTCATTGGAAAGATTTCATCGATACGCGACAAGAATATCCAGGCGGTAATGATAGAGCCGCTTCTGATCCACGAACTACCACGTTGAAGTTTCACGTGTGGAGTGTTAATGGTTGGTTTAATGATTAACAAACCCCATAAACGAAGTTTCTAGAAACAAAGTATCTTGATGATGAAATCATTTAAGATTATCGACATTATATCAAAGATGTGGATTCGAACCATTTCATATAATAAAAAAATAATGAATGGTTCAAATCCACATATCAAAATCAATAATATATCATTAGAAGCATAGCTTCTAGTGGTGATTCTGCATAGGTAAAACAATTACTGGTGGGCGAGCAAGACAAAATTGTTTCAAATTTAAAATAGTCTGCGAAGAAAATTATCTAATGGAATGATCATTCAACTAGAATTAAGATGATTTTATCATCTAATATTATTATAATGAACAACATGAATAATGATGAAATCGTTTATAATATTCTACGCAATAAAAACGAATATTTTTACGATAAAATGATTGTTGATGAACGCGGTAACGAATATTATATGCCACCAAAAAATAAAATTTCTGGAAACATCGAATTGACTTTCAGATTGATCTCTAGAAACGAAATTTCTAGAAACGAAGTTTCTAACGAAGTCTCTTATGAGATAATCCCGTTTGTTGGTAGTGAGTCTAACATATCGTCGTGGTTAGTTAGTTACCTCATGGAAATGTTTCGATGTGAACTGGTGAGGAGATTTCATATAATACTCATGTCAGAATCTGATATAATTAATTATCTCG
Organism: Megalonaias nervosa; assembly: GCA_016617855.1. NCBI lineage: Eukaryota > Metazoa > Mollusca > Bivalvia > Unionida > Unionidae > Megalonaias > Megalonaias nervosa. The sequence continues at coordinate 23,476 of JAECUM010035188.1, forward strand.
GTCGTCCTCTTAACGATAAAGAAATTCTAGCAAAGAAAGAAGTAGATGATATTTGTAACGATCGCATAAGAAACGATTATAATAAAAATAGACCAACACATCATCGGAAGAATAAAAGACGTCGTCGAAGATAAATAATGCAGATTCAGAAACTTCGTTTCTTAACATTTCTTATAATAATATAAATGAAATATTAAGAAACGAAGTTTCTGAATCTGCATAACTAGTTTATACTGGAATGTGGATTCGAACCATTTCATATAATAAAAAAATAATGAATGGTTCAAATCCACATCGAAAACTAGTTTATACTGGAATGTGGATTCGAACCATTTCATATAATAATATAAATGAATGTGAGAAACGAAGTTTCTGAATCCACATCGAAAACTAGTTTATACTTGTTGCAGATTCGAACCATTTCATATAATAAAAAATAATGAATGGTTCAAATCTGCATATCGAAAACGAGGCCACATATCACATAATTAACAAAGGAAATACCACAAGTAATTACTAATATATGTTATAAAAAGAGCTGATATATTTTAATTATTTATTAATTATTTGTTTTTTTTTTATTTTTTTTTATTGATATAATGCCGAGAATAACTGTTATTAATACTATTGATGAGAATGACATATTATGTTTAAGGAACAAGCTATCAGCGCATCAGATAGCTAAACAATATAGAATTGGCACTGCAAGAGTTTATGATATCTGGAAGAGATATAATAATGATCAAATAGAACATGAAGAAAAAATAAATAATCTCGAGGATCAGAAAACCAATATGAACAACCTTAAAGATGTAATCGAACAGCAGAAAAATAGTATAAATAACCTCGAAGATGTAATCGAACAGCAGAAAAATAGTATAAATAACCTCGAAGATGTAATCGAACAGCAGAAGAATCTAATCGATGATCATAATAAGATCGTTGATGATTATAAACATAAAATCGATGAGCAGTTAAAATTAATATCAAAACTGAAATATAAAAGAAAGATAGATAAAGATAAAATATCTGATCTTACTGTGGCAAATCATCGACTAACTATAATCACAGCCAAATATTGTATGCAACGATAATAATAATAATAATAACAACAATCGGATCAGCATTTAATCGTGTTAACTCAATTATTATTATTATTATTATCAGATGATTAAATCATCTAATAATAGTATGCCAAAGAAAATTAATGATCTAACTACAACTGATAAAGTTAATATTATTATGATGAGAGATGTCGTTAAAGCTGATGAGATCGCTCGCAGATATAGCATTAGTTTAACACGTGTTTATAACATATGGCGAGAAGCAAAACTGATTAACGATGAGGAAGTTGAATTCGATATCTCGAAGTATAAGAAAAAATTAAATAAACAAGAGCGAATAAAATTTGATGAACGCGAAGAAAAATTAAATGTTGAACCAGATGTTGAATCAGATGATGAACAAGAAGCAAAGCTTCTTTCAACGATTCCAGAATCAACGATAGAAGCAAAGCTTCCAAAATACCACCGATATGTTAAATCAGATTCAACGATTCTAAATAATCTCCGATGTGTTAAACCAGAATTAAATTATTATATTGAACGATATTTAACTCCTGAAGAAGAAGAAAGAATAAGAAAAAAAGAGTTTAAACGTGAAATGAGAAAGATTAAGAATAGCGTTGAAAGACAAATGGTTAAAAAAGCTGAAAGAGAAGCTGAAAGAGATCGTATTAATCATTTAAATTCTGTTAGCTAATTTTCTTCGCAGACGATCACGTACTTTATTTCTACGAGACATTATCTTCGCGTCGTTCATAGAATTTTGAGAGAAATCATTATGTACACGCTCGTTGACGTTAATAAATTCGATATCATTACTCGAGATTATCGATCCTTTATTATTTTTTGTTATCTTCATCGCGGTATCGTATTGTTTAGTGCCTGGGAATAATATGATCCTTTCTTTCATGATTATATAATAACAGAATTATTTATGTTTTAATTATGTGATATGTGGCCTCGTTTTCGATATGCAGATTTGAACCATTCATTATTTTTTATTATATGAAATGGTTCGAATCTGCAACAAGTATAAACTAGTTTTCGATGTGGATTCAGAAACTTCGTTTCTCACATTCATTTATATTATTATATGAAATGGTTCGAATCCACATTCCAGTATAAACTAGTTTTCGATGTGGATTTGAACCATTCATTATTTTTTTATTATATGAAATGGTTCGAATCCACATTCCAGTATAAACTAGTTATGCAGATTCAGAAACTTCGTTTCTTAATATTTCATTTATATTATTATAAGAAATGTTAAGAAACGAAGTTTCTGAATCTGCATTATTTATCTTCGACGACGTCTTTTATTCTTCCGATGATGTGTTGGTCTATTTTTATTATAATCGTTTCTTATGCGATCGTTACAAATATCATCTACTTCTTTCTTTGCTAGAATTTCTTTATCGTTAAGAGGACGACCGAGATAATTAATTATATCAGATTCTGACATGAGTATTATATGAAATCTCCTCACCAGTTCACATCGAAACATTTCCATGAGGTAACTAACTAACCACGACGATATGTTAGACTCACTACCAACAAACGGGATTATCTCATAAGAGACTTCGTTAGAAACTTCGTTTCTAGAAATTTCGTTTCTAGAGATCAATCTGAAAGTCAATTCGATGTTTCCAGAAATTTTATTTTTTGGTGGCATATAATATTCGTTACCGCGTTCATCAACAATCATTTTATCGTAAAAATATTCGTTTTTATTGCGTAGAATATTATAAACGATTTCATCATTATTCATGTTGTTCATTATAATAATATTAGATGATAAAATCATCTTAATTCTAGTTGAATGATCATTCCATTAGATAATTTTCTTCGCAGACTATTTTAAATTTGAAACAATTTTGTCTTGCTCGCCCACCAGTAATTGTTTTACCTATGCAGAATCACCACTAGAAGCTATGCTTCTAATGATATATTATTGATTTTGATATGTGGATTTGAACCATTCATTATTTTTTTATTATATGAAATGGTTCGAATCCACATCTTTGATATAATGTCGATAATCTTAAATGATTTCATCATCAAGATACTTTGTTTCTAGAAACTTCGTTTATGGGGTTTGTTAATCATTAAACCAACCATTAACACTCCACACGTGAAACTTCAACGTGGTAGTTCGTGGATCAGAAGCGGCTCTATCATTACCGCCTGGATATTCTTGTCGCGTATCGATGAAATCTTTCCAATGAGGATCATCTATAAAGTCTGATTTAGGCCACGTGGGATAATTAAGTACATAATCTGATCTTGATGATTCGTGTTTGTTGTCCGAGGTTAATGATGCACCAAAGCCTCTGTAAATCGCTTTAATCTTTTCGAGAATATTTCTGGTAGTTAATTTATTTGATCTAAATCTTATTTCAGGAAAGATACTTGACCAGTTATTAATCAGATTATTATAATCGCGTATAATGTCAGGATCGCCTATCATGTCCTTGATGCGCATTCGGATATCTGGTCCTGATATCGGTATAGTTGTTACCATTATATCATCAGGTACGACATCCGGTAAATTCAACGCGGTTAGAAACTTCCTTATTATTATTAGTTTTTCTTTAGGACTGATTTTATCCGATCGAAATACTTCTCTCGCGGTTGCGTTACCATTATTAAATTTATCAACGATGATTCGCTGAGCTCGCTTTAGCTGCGTTGAGTTTTTGTAAAGATGTTCTATCTGCGAGGCTGGTAATAAACTAACATCGCATTGACACATATAATTAAGGAACGATTTCTTCGCTTGATATGGTTCTAGATTTGTATTAGGATCGTATTTGTAATACTGAGGAAGTTCTTTATAGTTTGGATCATCATCAAGAGACTCTAGAAGCGATGTTTCTGATTGTTTGATTCGCTCGCCTATCGATGTCTTTAGAAATTCATCGACATTAATATCGTTATCATAATCGATTTTATTATCAGAAGCGATGCTAGAAACTTCGTTTC
>JAECUM010035191.1:0-12832 GCA_016617855.1 Megalonaias nervosa
CAAGAAACCAACAAAGAAGACTTCAGCTCTTCGATTGGCAAGCTGGAACGTACGCACCATGTGCATAGGCATCTCTGACGACCTCAGGGACGTGGACGACACCAGGAAGAGCTCACCAGACTAAATGTCAGCATAGCTGCCCTCCAGGAAACAAGGCTCGCCTCCAGCGACTCCCTCAGAGAGGAAAACCTTGTTCTGGAAGAGTCGCGAACCTGAGGAGCCCCGCCAGCACGGAGTTGGCTTCGCCATCAAAAACACCCTCCTGGCCTCGGTTGAGCCTCCCTCAAGGGGCACTGAGCGTTTCTTGTCCATCCGCCTTGCCACTGCTGCAGGTCCTGTCAACATCCTCAGTGTCTACGCCCCCACTCTCCCGTCTTCAGAAGACACAAAGAATCAGTTATATGGGCAGCTGGACGAACAGATCAAAAGATGCCCTAAAGACGAGCCACTATTCCTCCTCGGCGACTTTAATGTCATAGTAGGTGCGGACCACGAGTCATGGCCTACCTGCCTCGGACATCATGGCACTGGAAAGACCAACGAAAACGGTCAGAGACTGCTAGGGATGTGCACCTACCACGACCTGTGCGTTACAAACACCTTCTTCAAGTGTAAGCCACAACACAAAGTGTCATGGAAACACCCCATGTCTCATCGCTGACACTTGGTCATCACCAGGCGCTCTGCCCTGAACAGCGTCCTCTCCACCAGAAGCTACCAAAGTGCAGACTGCGACTCCGACCACGCCCTCGTGAGCAGTAGGGCGCGTCTACAGCCACACACACTATACCGCTCCAAACCAAAAGGTCTCCCTCGCATCAACACTGCAAGGATGTCGGTCCCCTCCAAGGTGGAGGAGTATGTGTCCGCCCTGGAACCAGACTCTCCAGGACCTACCAGAGCACGATTACACAGCCAAGTGGAACACCATGAAGGGTGCCATCTACAGCACAGCCATGTCCACATTTGGCAAGAAGGAACGGCCCAAGCAGGACTGGTTCAACGCACACCTTTCAAGGATGGAACCAATAATCAAGGACGAACGAAAAGCCTTCATAGCTTACAAAAAATGCCCCAATGAACGGACGCTTGCTGCCCTCAGAAGTGCCCGAAGCACCACCCAACGCATCCCTAGACAGTGCGCGAACGAGTACTGGCTGCAACTGTGTGAAGGAATCCAGCGCAGTGCCGAGTCTGGAAACATCCAAGGCATGTAAGTGGCATCAAGAAGGCCCTAGGCCCTACAGTGAAAAGGGGTCGCCCCCCTGAAATCTCTGACGGGAGAGAAGATCACAGACCGTGAGCAACAGATGGCCAGATGGTTGGAGCACTACTCAGAGCTGTACTCCCGAGAAACGCGAGTCACCGATGTGGCCCTTAGCAGCATACAGGAACTGCCCACCATGGAGGAGCTCGACAAAGTACCCACCTTAGAGGAGCTCAGCAAAGCCATCGGCTCCCTCCCAGACGACAAAGCACCAGGTAGCGACAGCATACCGCCTGAAGCCATCAAACGTGGGAAACCAACATTGCTTCAGCTGGTGCATGAACTACTCTTCCTCTGCTTAGAGGAAGGAGCAGTCCCCCAAGACATGCGCGACGCCACCTTTGTGACCCTCTACAAATACAATGTACTGTAATAATTACAGAGGGATCTCGCTCCTGAGCATCGTTGGCAAAGTGTACGCCCGCATCCTCCTCAACAGGCCGCAGCAGCTTGCGGACCGTGTGTACTCGGAATCCCAGTGCGGCTTCAGAGCAGGCAGGTCGACAACAGACATGATCTTCTCCCTCCAACAACTCCAAGGGAAGAGCAGAGAGCAAGGTCAGTCACTCTACATGATATTCATCGACCTCACCAAGGCCTTCGACCTGGTCAGCAGGAAGGGCCTATTTGAACTTCTCAGGAAGATCGGCTGCCCCCCCCCCCCAGAACTCCGCAGAATGATAATCTCCTTCCATGCCGATATGAAGGGAACATTCCTGTATGATGGATCCTCATCAGACTCCTTCCCCATCAACAGCAGCGTGAAGCAGGGCTGCGTGATGGCGCCGACCCTTTTCGAGATCTTCTTCTCCCTGCTCCTGTCCTACACCTTCGACTCGTCCACTGATAGCGTATATCTGCACACCAGGTCCGACGGGAGGCTGTTCAACCTGGCACGACTGTGCCCGAGGACCAAAGTGAGGTCGGTGCTCATCAGAGAGATGCTCTTTGCTGATGACGCGGCTCTTGTGACCCACACCGAGGATACCCTCCAGAGAGTGGGAGACCGTTTCACTGATGCCTGCAAGCAGTTCGGGCTCGCCATCAGCCTGAAAAAGACAAACGTCAGCGCGCAAGATGCCACCACTTCCCCCTCCATCAAAATCGACGGTGTCACTCTGAAAACAGTCAACAACTTTACTTACCTGGGGTCAACCATCAGCAACACTCTCTCGCTCGATGTGGAGCTGGACAGAAGGCTTGGAAAAGCAAACACCATCATGGCCCTACTAACGAAGAGGGTGTGGGAAAACAACGCGCTGACAAAGCACACCAAGATCCAAGTCTACGAGCCCTGCGTTCTCAGCACCCTCCTATATGGAAGTGAGACCTGGAGCACCTACATGAGGCAAGAGCGCCGGCTCAACTCTTTCCATATACGGTGCCTAAAACGCATCCCGAAAATCAGCTGGCAAGACCGCGTCCCACACAGCGAGATCCTGCAGCGTGCTAGTATCCCCAGCATGTACTCCCTGCTGAGCAAACACCGCCTTCGATGGCTGGGACACGTCCGACGCATGGAGGATGGGAGGCTGCCAAAGGACATCCTGTATGGACAGCTGGCCACTGGCACCAGAAGAGTCGGCCGCCCCTCACTCAGTTTCAAGGATGTGTGCAAGAGGGACATGAAGGCATGCGACATTTCACCCAACAGTTGGGAAGTTCTAGCCGAAGACCAAGGCACCTGGAGACTGACGGTCCACAAGGGTGTAGCAGTCGCTGATGTGAGGAGAGGCCAGCTGGCAGCAGAGAAACGTGAAAGAAAGAAGAGTGCGCAAGCAACCTCAGTAACTCAGACTTCCCAGTACGTCTGCACCAACTGCAATAGGAACTGTCACTCGCGCATCGGCCTGCGCAGCCACAGCAGACGATGCCAAAACCCAAGAGACAAACGATAGTCCAAGGGCGCTACTCGCATGGTCTCCCGAGACTGAGCCGCCAATGATGAAGAACGTACCAGACTGGATAGACAAGTATACTGTCTCAGCTACCAGATAGACAAATATGCTGCGTCTAAAGTGCCAGATAAATAAATGTATTTTGTCTAATATACTAAAACGTTAGTATCACAGTGCTTAAAAGGGAACGTGCAATTTTGTTAAATCATTGTGTAATATTTATCTGTTTTGTGAACTTGTTTTTCTCATTATGCGAAGTATATAGGTACTGAATGTAAACCATATATTATAGTATGAACTCCCTTTCGTTTGTTTTATTCCATGAACAAAATCTCACTCACTATTATATGCTGAGACAAAATTATTGCTCCAGTTTTGGTACTATGACAGTTTTATTTTCATAGTTCCCTTTTTGTTTTATATGAATTGAATCTCGTCTACATGGTAGTGTAAAATGTAACAAACATGTGAAATTTTGTACGAAATAAAGATTTTTCATTACAGAGTCTCATAGTTTTTTCTGGGTTTTGTTTTGTTTTGTTTTTCATTACTTACCATGTAATATTAATATGGAATGAATTTTTTTCGAGACTACACTTTATCCTTATTAAGACCATTTTGTCATGACTATCTCGTTAAATGTACGAAAAAATCAATCGTTGGTAACAGGCCCTGGCGCAGTTTAGTTATATATACAAAAGGTGAGTTATTTTATATTTAATAGTCCTTACCCTACCCGTTGTGAACGTAGTAAATTCACGAAACATACTGGATAGAAAATATTTATGTTCTACATGCTATGTTACAATCGTGAAACGGGGTTAATTTAAAGTATGTCGTATTGGTCAAATTTTTAGATTTAAGACACTGGGCTTCAGACATATGTTTATAATATGCAGTCGAACCTGTCTTAAAGCTCACTCTGTTAAGCAGTCGCCTGTCTTAAACAAGCTGTGATTCGAAGTCCCTGAAACTAAGATATTGAAGAAATATACCTCTGTTAAGCAGCCACTTGTCTTAGGGACCATTTTTGGTATTTCTCACGTGTGGCTGCTTGAACCAAATTTTATTGTATTTTGTTTGGTAATGTTAAGCACACTTATGTGTAAAGCAAACAAAAAAAAGATAACGGATTTTATGATCTAGTATCGAAAATGCACCCCATCTCTTTTAGTGTTGAAGACGTGTGCCCACTTCCCACGGAAGTCGGTATTACTGTCCGACTAAAAGCTAAAATAATAACAAATATAAATACTGATGACCACTAACGTAACTTGCTTGCATTAAGTGGCCATAATCATGACAACTGCTGAGTTGAAAGTCTGTTGATTCATCTGAATGACGTCTTGATCTGATGGGGGGGGGGGTTTGGGGGTTGGGGGGTGTATATTTGTTAAACTAGACCTGTTTGTTTGCAAAACCTATCCTCGTGCTTAATCGTTTTCCCTTCTGGTTCACCAGCTCCCGGGTTTGAGATGTATGTGAATGGCGCCAATGGTAAGGATTGCGTGTGTTAATGTCTTTCCATCGCTCTACCCGGTAAGTGGATATAGGATAATAGGATGGGGATCTCAGTTGCTTCCAAGTCGTGAACTAGAAGCTACATTTGTATGCCCCAGGAAGCATCATCCAGGAATCCCATTCAATAATCGTCCTGTATTTGCTGACATATACTGGTTCTCAAACATGTACGACTAACAAATGAGAAGTTGATTTTTGGTTAAACCTCACTCACCATCCTCCTCAAGTTCCGTCCACATTTACAGACTTGTACTACCGTGTTCGGTTGGTTGCTAAAGCTATGTTTTTGTTGAGGGAGAATTTTTATACCCCCGCCATACGGCGAGCATATTACGTTAAAATGTTCTTCCGTGCGTCTATGCTACCCATTGCGTTTCAGTACAATCTCTCCCAATGTCCATCTTCTACAGTTATCAGATTCTGGAAGTGCGTTGCACTTGGTACAAGGAAGATGTTTGTCGACTGCGGAGTCACAAGTTACAGTCATTGTTACTGAAAGGAAAATGGTTTCTGCATAATAACTCCAATTCTCCACCATCCACAGTTACCAAACTTGGGGGATAATTTGCACATGAGGCCACAAAGAAAAAGAAAATATTAGTTTTGAACTCAAAAAGTCAAATATTGACGTGATAAAAGTGTCGTCAAAGTTAGTTGTGTTCAATAATGAAAATGAGACTTAAATAAATGTTGATACAATCAAGAGAGCGTTTAAACTTCCCTCACATTTTATGCAAAGAAAGTACAGCATTGTTGCCAACGGTTACACCATACTTTATGTATATTTTCTGTACAAAGTTCTTACCTTATAAAATTTCAATGCATCAATGCAACTTTCAACCACCAAAGAATTGCTGCAAAATTAGGCATGTTAGTTGATATGTGATATGTGAATAACGTTTACATTATATGGATGAGGTCAAATCCAGTACACTTTTCACAGCGAGTAGATATATATATATATATATATATATATATATATATATATATATATATATATATATCATATATATATATATATATAACGTGTTTCATGTTTGATTCATGATTGTAGATTGTAAAAGTCATTTAGAAGACAACATTTTAAATAGATAATTTTGGCCATTGTGGGTTGGTACTTTGGGATGAGGTCATTTCGTTTGAGAAAACATTTTTGTGGCCTTTTGACCTTGGAAGTTGTAGAAGTAATCTTGTTGATGAATGTGATGGAATTTGAGTTCAGGTCATTGGTTTACCCTCGGAAATTCTGGCTCACCTGATTTCTGATTGGTTGGCTTTTAGAGGACCTGATCTTGTTGACAATTTGGAATGTTCCGGAAAAGAATATTTGACCCTCATCCTGGTGCTGAACTTCTTTCTTTTTTTTTTTTTTTTTTATTTTTTTTTTAATTTTTTATTTTTTTTTTTTTCTCTATTTTTTTTTTTTTTTTAATATATAAGGTAATGAATAACTGAAATAGTATTCCTATCTTAAACATCTGTATTCAAAACAGTAATTTAGTTATGTTTCATCATTATTTGAGAGGATTTAGTTATTTCAATTATTCATTGGAATTACAAGGTGTTTAAAACCTTTAGGACTACGTAACTATTTTGTAAATACTGTGAATTCATTTAAAGACGTTTAGGAGTATGTCATTGTGATACGCATGACTGTTAGAATATTAACAATATTCAATGTTACTGGCACATCAGCACCAAAACTTCGACTTCATTCGGAAAACCACTGGAAGTCATTTGGAATACTCTCTACTTTTGGACTTGTGTCAAAATTGTTAGGACTATTCGGGATTTCATTCACAATACTGAAAGTTATTTTTTAATTGTCACTTTGTATTCAGAACAAATAAATTATTTGTTGAATTTTACAAAATTTGTTGGTTTTCTTCTTTTTTTTTGGTAACATCATAATTATCATCAACAGCTTTTTCTCTTAAAACATTTTCAATTTCATTTATTTCAAAACCAACAATACCTTCTGTCAATTTTTGTTTATTAAGATTTCATCTTAGATAAATGGACAAGAATCAAGCAATGTGTACCAGATGCACTCAGGGAAAAACATTAGTATTTATCGAAGAACCCCCAAAAATATAGTAATAATCATCTATCTACAGAATCGTGATCTGGACGTGTACCTACAACAGAATTTGAAAAGTACATACTGAAATTGTGCATAACTATTGCAAAAAGTTTATACCAATTGATAACTGATAACAACTGAACCGAAAACGAATATACCAAGTTATAACCGAAACAAATTTAACTGAGAAAGAGTTGAAGTAAATGGACTTTAAATAAAGCAAAAAGACATAAACTCTTTGTCAATGCAAGATCTATTTCCATTTCTCTTTTCATTTGTCAATTTTAAGAGGGTTGACATTTGCTTATTTTTGGTCCGTTATTCTAAAGCCTATGTTAAAATTAGGAACGTTAATATTTTATGCATTAATTTTTAATAATATTAAGTTAGTTTTCGAAATTTAATTCAGTATCATTCAAAGAATTGTGAACTCATTATTTCATCGCTAATTAGCGCAGAATATTCCTTTTAAGTGGGTTTATCTCGAGAACTAAGGGAGCTTTTGTCTCCATATCTGCAGCATAATATGCACACACACACACACACACACACACACACACACACACACACACACATTTTTCAAAAGAAGATTGGGATGTTTAGAAGATTCTATACAAAGTTGATTGATGTCGGGAAAGACGTTTCATCTCTGTTGGTTCTCCTTATATCGGTCGCTCGTGACTGTGGTTCGTGCTTAAACGCAGACCAGTCTGCTGACCACGATCAAATCATATGTTTTGCGACTTGTAAATCCAAGTGGAATAAAACAACCCTCTGTCCTGTGACCATTTTGAATTTTGCACTAAATATGGCTCTTACCAAATACCGGTAAGTGTCTAAACTGTACGCAGGCGGGTTCCGGAAATATTTGCATGTTGTCCATGAATATCAACACAGATTTGGGGGCTGATTTATCGGACCAAGTAATTACCTGCTTGAGTAGTTCGTTCAGAATTTCACAAATCCCTGTGCTGCGAGAGAGAGAGAGAGAGAGAGAGAGAGAGAGAGAGAGAGAGAGAGAGAGATGTCATTTTGTATTGATGTTCCCATTTCCATGCCAGTACTACAGACACTTAACATAATTTAGACTGACACATATTTGAACTGGTTCTATTAATAGCCCGTGTAATAATAGCCTATGTGAAAAGCAGGTCTAACTAAATAACATAAATCCCGTATGTGTCTATATTTAGAAATGAATACTGCTTAGCAATGTACAACCAACTGATAATCGTTTGTCCGTATTTCATCATAAAATTTCTTTGCAAGGTAGATATAGAAAGTAAAGCTATTCCATAAGTATATGATGTGTCATTTATGCAAACTTCATCAAACTGCCACCAGTCACCTTGTTCTAAGAACTGTTGATGCCTACAAATATACGACTTATTCTGTCCGCTGGTCATCAGGTGTGTATAAAAAAGACAGAGAGCATACATTTTTCCATTAAAACCCACGATTGGAGGTAAGTACCCGTCAACTGTTTAACTGTAGTTACGTCGCTTATATTGTTGTATAATTTTTACTTTGGTAAGATTATGTTCAAAACCATCTTCATAGATAAAGCCACATTTTGGTTTTTCACTAAGATGAGAGAGAGAGAGAGAGAGAGAGAGAGAGAGAGAGAGAGAGAGAGAGAGAGAGAGAGAGAGAGAAATATTTTCCCAGGGATTGTTTCTTCATAATTGTTTAATCATATCCTTAAAAAATTTCATTCTTCAATCGACTGATGCATGGCACACGTCTTGTGTTAAATAAATGTCGTCTGATTGTCTGTGACCGGAGTCGCTGTGGCTCAGTGGTTAGCGTACTTGACATGCGATCAGGAGGGTGCAACTTCAAATCTTACCATCGGATCAGTTCACAGGGGCTCCTTACAGGTGTGTGTGTGTGTGTGTGTGTGTGTGTGTGTGTGTGTGTGTGTGTGTGATTTGAATTTTTAACTAGCTTTAACAATTTGAGTTATATCGCTGCGGCAGTTTATAGTGATATCTAGCACTGGGCATCGTGTCACAGACATGTGGCATCATGTCCCACCCAGTCACATTATCCTGACACCAGGCCGACCAGTCGTAACACTGACCTCTTAATGCTGAGCGCCAAGCAAGGCAGCTGCTAGTATCATATTAATTAGTCTTTGGTATGGTTCGGCCGGTGTTTGAATCCGCTACCTCCCGCATCAGAGGCGGACGCTCTAACCATTTAGCCAACGGAGCGGTCGTTACAAATGATTGTGAGAATATCTGTCAGCATGGGCTCCCGGCTGGACATAGGGGCAAGGGGGCATTTCCCCACCATCCCGATTTTACCTCTAAGAAGGTTTTGGCCTACATCCGTAAAACTTTATTGCTGACCACTACATATGTGCCCCCCCCCCAAAAAAAAAAAAATAATTCTGCGGGCGACCCCATGTTGGTCAGTGAAAAGAGGGCGGGGAGGAACCTGTATGTAATAGTATAACACAGGGGAAGACAAGATTCCTAACCCCTCGGTATTTCCAACCCTGTTATTTTGTTTTATTTCACTCTTCTAGCGCAAAACCTATGCAGACTGTAATCAAGAATAGACCAATTTTCAAAACATCTCAACAGACCTCGTTCAGCTCGTGACATATTGTAGAAAACTTTCCACAATATAAAATGAATGGAACTAAGTCCTTTCAGATCTTTTGAAAAATGGTCCGTTCTTCTGGAGTAAGAGTTTTACATTTGGAGACGAGATTAGAACAAGTTAGCTGGGTTTCAAATACCTTGGAGAGTGGAATCATGTTTTCCCATGTGCTTTATTATTTTAGGTTTGGACGCCCAGCCCTCAATTCATTGAATGATACTCTAGATTTTCATTTGTAACTGGCCTGTAAATCAGTCTGGGACTTGACTGCTACTTAACGTGTCTCTTATTTGTATTGGAGACGACCTACTTTGCATATTATAAACTGATGGGAGAGATTTTTAGAAATTGTTAAAAGAAATACGTATTTACGGACTGCTTAGCTTAATTAAACATTCTCAAACCTATATATTTGGCTTCTTTTCTCAGAATTACCAGGAAGGTAACTGATATTGAATTTTGCATGGACGTCTTGAATACGTTAAAGTCCAAGTCAGCTGTTTCGTGAGACTTCGTGTACAAGATGAGTGACTGGATAGTTAACGTAAAACTTAACAAAATGGATACTCTTAAAGGAAAAGGAGACAAAGTAAACCCTTTCCTAAGTTACAAAGAAAGATTACATCATTATGACCAGAAAGTGTTTAGTACTGTGCTGGTGACGAACCCGCTTGATTCAAAAGTCAAACCTGAATGCCGAATTTGTCAAGATGACGGTCAATCCGAGTCCATGGTGTCCCCTTGTAAATGTGCAGGTTCCATGGCCCATGTGCACAAGTCATGCTTAAAGGTAAGAAATTGTGATCGCGCCATTTGGTTGAAATGCTGATTTTTCTTTTATTTATGACGAGGGGCTGGGATTTGCAATAACAAATGAAAACTAAAACAACAGCAAAAATTTCAAAAAGCGTATAGACCTTTCTTTTGAATGCAGGAATTTGTCGCCTTAATGTGCTTTCCTGTTTGCCAGAAGCCTCATCATTATCAAGTGAGAAAAAAAAACAATCATCCACTTAATAAGATACAAATTAAACAACCCAATCTCCGCGCTGTAAATGCACCTACCTTCCAAGTAAACAAAATAAATACAATATATGCAGCCTAGTAACATAACCACTTACCACATAATATGTATCATTGTACTTGATTCTTGTTTTAGCACTTAATACAACACATATCAACGTACACACATGCAAGTCACTAGCATGAAAATGTATATTTGTTAAACTAGACCTGTTTGTTTGCAAAACCTATCCTCGTGCTTACTCGTTTTCCCTTCTGGTTCACCAGCTCCCGGGTTTTTTCATGAAAGATACTTTTCTATGAAATACGAGTTTAACGGCATTCGTGTACAACAAGTGCTTAATTACCAATCGTTTGAGGATCTCGGGCGCTTGAAACTATGCAACTGATACTTATTGAAGCAGAGAGAGAGAGAGAGAGACAGAGAGAGAGAGAGAGAGAGAATTAACATACACATTTCAGTGTGTTGTAAAGCCAATATTTAAGCCACGCAATCTGTCTCGATAGTGAATAATTTTATCTGGTGGTTGTTTAATTTTGTAGAGAAATACCACACCAGACGATTCGCACCATTTTTGTCTTCTTGAATTAATACTCCACCAAACCCTACATCACATGCATCAACGGACATTTTAAATCATTGGTTGAAATCTGATGCTGTTAGAACGGGTGTACTCTTACTCAGCAAATTGGTCACAGGTTCTTCCGCGTCTTAACATTGAGTAAGCATAGTTCTAAAGCCATCTGACATAAACATCTAATAGTTAATGATATTCAATAAAGAGTATGTCCCGTCTTGAACTTGTCTCCTCTCCCAAACTCTGAAACTAATGTTAAAAGATGTTTCCAGTCGAATGTATTTCAAATCATGTTTTAAGTTTAATGGCATTGCGTGCATGTGCTTTGCGTATTTCACGTGAATCATATATCTATGTCTTTCAGACCTGGATAAACTTGGCAGTCAAAGAAACACCTAACAGACCACCAAACTGCGAAGTTTGCGATACCAGATTTGCAATGCATCAGAAACGAAAGGTACTTTTCTCCATCGCAAGCTGCTAGATTAAATGCATACTAATCTGTAAAATGCATCTCCATGGTTATATATCATGTGAACTTTATACGTGCATATGACTAGCTTATAGGAGCCATATTCAATCGAAATTGTAAGCTTTACAACTGTAATGTTATAGGAATCAGAGAATATTACCAGTGGCGTAGCTTGGGGAGGGCGGGGGGGGGACAGTTGTCCCCGGGTGCCATGTGCCAGGGGCGCCAAAATGAGGAAAATACAACTATTCGTTATCTCAGATGCACTCGAAGGGGGCGCCAAGTTTATGTTTTGTCCCCGGGCGCTAAGTAAGGGGGCGCCAAGTTTATGTTTTGTCCCCGAGCGCTAAGTACCCTCGCTACGCCACTGAATATTACTGTTTTAAATGTTACTTTTTTCTTTCTTCTGTTTTTTTGGGGGGAGGGGGGGTTGAATGTTTCACTCGGCTCAAAGGTCGTTTTCAGAGTGTACAGCTTTGTTGATAATTTCCGCGCCAAAATCGAAGCTGTAAGCAAATATTTCTGTAAGTATGTAATAACTTTTCATAGGAAAGGAATCGCTACCTTTCAAACGAAAGGAGAATTTCAAGTCCCTCCTCAGATTTTACGACCTGTTGTACGATGTATGTATTGTCATCCACTTGAATTGCGCACAGTGTTGAGACAATGGTAAAACTTTATTTAGGTCATGACGTAATGACATTTCAATTGCTTTAGACAATCAACAAGTCGGCCAGCGTTAATGCGCCTGTCAGATTCTGTCTGTCACTCTCGAGATCGCGATCTAAATGAATGTTTCGCTTCAATACATGCAGTAACTCTAAACGTCATTTTATTATATACCCCTATTTTCCTCCGTTAACTTTACAGTGTCAGAATCGTGCAATATTTTACGATATTGAATACTTGTGCCTAGTATAGTGTATTAGGAACGACTTTGGAAACAAACCATGTACACTCATTTAGTAGACAATTTAAGTTTCTTTATTAGATTTGTTTGTGGATGAACTAAAGCAGCTGTTTTGACTCTTTGAGAGTAGAGATGATAAAGTGAACAATGTGGACGAGTTTACTGAGCCACAAATGAAACTTTCAAAACAAGCAAATGAAAGAATGTGATATTTGTAATGTCCACAACAAACTTGAGAGACGCAGTATTGAAAATACCATTCTGATCATTGAAACAGTTATTTAGGAGATATGTTCGTAACTTTTCGAAAACGGAATGGTTCGGACTATGACCAGTGCTCGCTGGGGAATAGAAAAATAGCATATAAAAGCATACTGAGGGCAAGGGCTATCGCATATATATATATATATATATATATATATATATATATATATATATATATATATATATATATATATATATATATATAT
>JAECUM010035198.1:0-52482 GCA_016617855.1 Megalonaias nervosa
TATATATATATATATATATATATATGGGTGAAAATGCTTGTGAAGTGATTAACGTCTGCAATATTTATGGCAATATTATTATTAAAAAGAACTGTTTAACATTGCCAATCCTTTGTTGTAAATTATATTTTATGGGTTCAGTCTAATTGTAAGATGTTTGCAAAATGTATTGCATTTGAATGACTATGTCCATATTGATTATCTCCATATTGATTATCTGGTTTAATTCTATTACTTTCCCCCTTTCTCTCTCAACCACCCCACCAAAAAAAGTCAGAAACGGTTTGTGCAAGGAAGCACGACGCTTCGTCAGCTCCTGACTACAAATTCGGACTTTGAGGCTGGAATTCTCAATTCCATGACATTACATATGATGACTGTTATAACTGTCATGCATCACAACAAGCAAAAGTGTACAGAATATATACTTTCTCACTTTTCGTCAATATTTTCGTGAGTTTTGATGTTGATGTTTTTATGGATGAAATCTAGTATCGTCTAAACGAGCCACTCACTTTTTTGTTTCATTCGTTCTTTCTATTTTGTGTTGCTATACCGATTATACACAGCTTAAATGGCAATGACACCAACTTCTCCATATCGTCGTTGATCTGCTTAGCAACGATATCACAAATCTGTAGACGTAAAGCAAATCTTGAGCGATCATTTTACAAACTGAACAAGTTAAGGAAACATTTTTAAAATTCTTTTGTTACCTTTACTCAAGAGAATATTAAAAAGCACTAATGTCGTTTCACCGGCTTCCAGTTGTGTTCTTTTGTGATCAGATATGTTGACGATACAGCAGTTATTAAGGTAAATATAGAAAATTGGATTTGGGGTTCTAAATTAAAACAAAATCTTGTTTAAATTATATTTTCATCCATCGTGTTTTGAGATGTTTAATCAATTTGTTGTTGATTTATTTTATTTACAAGGATGTATACGTTTGGAAAGCTCCTGCGCTTGCAAAGAATATTGTCAGTAAAACGTGACCCGAAAATGTAAACACAAATGTGAACCTGGTGCCCATGACAACATGGACAAATAGATGGCGCCACTAACTAATCACATTCACTTTTAGACTAATATTTACCTCTAAGATTAATGGGAAGAACATTTATGTGCTTGTTACAATCTTGTCCTCTAGCTGTTCTGTATCATCTGACTTGTTTACCCACATAAGTAACACGAACAAAGTTGGAGCATGTTTTCATTTCCACACCAGATTCCTGCTGGCATGAATTGCTACACTGTCACAAGTTCGAGAAGTAAAGCCATCTGTCACCTCTAATACGCTACATTTTATGAATTCAATAATCACCAGAAGAAAAAATATATCAGTTCTAGCAAGAGTTATCTTTCCCTTTCATAATGATGTCAGCCACATTGTTTGGATTAGCCTTCCATTTCATTGGTTTTGAAGGGAATAGTCATTCCTAAATTAATGTTTACAATTTCTTGTTGTTGTATATTTATGAATCTACGGTTGTGTATTTATTTTGGAATACATCATAAATTCAATTACTTTGTTTCTTGTAGTGTATTTTTAAAAATAATTAAGCCTTAATTGGAATAAGAAAATGAGTATATAATAAAAAGGTTACTGAATTTATATGACAACAGAGCCCAGCCTGGGGCTAAGGGCCCAGCCCGGGGCTATAATCAATCGCGAAGCACTCAGTGCATAGGCGACTTTAATCCATGGGAAAAAAAAAAAAAATTATATGAGAAAATATGAACTCGTTTTCTCGGATGGGTACTGCACTCCCACAAGTCATGCAGTATCCATCCGATTAAAAAAATAAAAAAAAAACCTTGTTCATATTTTCCCATACAAATGCAGTAACCTATAATTTCGTTATTTCATAATCAATGTAATGTGAACTTGTGAATTTCTGACTCACGTTTTAATAAATCCACAGACTGAGATTTTAAATTATCTTGCTTATGGTTTTCTGTCACTATTATGATTTTTATCGGAGTTAGACATAGAGAAAATTTTATTTTTATACTATACATGATCGAGTTTATTTATGAATATTTTAAAAAATGTAAATTCTGGAATTTGGGCAAATCCTTAAATTTTCATAATTGACGAAGACAATTCAATTTTTGCAGAACTCGTGTTATTTTATTCCTTGGTGCCTGTCTAATTTTCAGAATTAAGAAAATAATTGTTCAAGAATAAGCAAAAACAAGCAGCTTGTCAGTCTTGCTAGACAAATATTTTGCATTTAGGGGAGACTGATGAAGATGGAGACTCAGTTCTGGAAATATTTCCCGATACATGGAAGAAAGGAGGTATATGGTTCAAGAATTTTGAAAATTAGTTAAATTTGCTAAGTATTGCATTATTTTGCGTACAGATTTAATCTTCCGTAGTTTTGATATCCAAAATCAAAGCAGATGCTGTTTAAAATCTTAGTTTTGACATCCTTGTCGAAAGGAAACTTCCCTAGTTAGCCATTTGGATGCGTCACTTCTTCCTGGTCGCATCGTGTCTTTTTACCAGGAAACTACCCGCGAAAATGATATAATGTGCGGTCTTATTTATGATAGTTATGTCAGTTCATTCCAGTAAATTAATTTTTTGTGAACATAAATGTAATTTAATCGTATGCAATCGAATTACAATTGCAAATAGATATTGGTGAAAGGTATGGTAAATACGGTAACGTGCACACATTTATATGGCAATTTGCATCTAAAGCTGCGGTAATATGGTGCGATCTATCGCCCGTCCCGATTCAAGATTCCGGTCTTCGGCTGGTCATGTAACCTTGCGTAAGAGTTCAACACTAGCCCGCGGCAATCTTTAGACATCAAACACATGGCCGCGGTAATATTCCCAAGACAGGTAGATTATAGCTTATACATGATTTTATAGCTGGGGCTTAGCAAACATGACATATGGTATGGTCCGTGTGACGGAGAAACCATGTTGAGTTTGCCGGTATTAGATACAACAAACTTTAAGTTTGTTTATTGTCGTTGATTCATCAATGTGAAACATGGGGATATCTTTTTATTACTATTCATTATGCACCCATAAACGTTTAAAAATGAGAGTCGAACATATCCTTGCACAAAGCTAGTATTAGTGACTATTACCGTTTATAGAGTTTAAATACGAAGTGTAAATGGGCAGCCTGCGCTTGAGTATTATGACTTCGTTAGGCATTATTTGCTCGCACCGTTTCGACCTAGGCTGTATCTAGGCCACCTAGAGTACTTTTAAAGTGATGCTTGCATTTCTAAATTTTGAGGTTGCATGCAAGAGAATATTTTTCACGTGGCAGAGGTAGTTATTCGAATTATATAGCATATTCGAGTGGCTGATGTTCCATGTATACAATTTTTAATGCATATACCAGTCTATATAAATTGTTAATTCGAATTATTACCCAGACTGGTCTTCCTTACAAATGACTTACCGAAGATCACACTGATAGAGAAATCTAGCACACAGACTGAAATATCAAGCCTACAGCTTCCTCGAATCGTTGGAACCCTGTAAAATTACATAATAAAATATTGTATAAATTACAATGTACATGGAGCAATATCTGAAGCGTTTTTAGTACTTTCGTTCAACGTCTGCAACAGAGAGACAAGTCGGCCAACATTACAATTAGTTATAAAATTACACTGTCCATCTAGCTTGCTAAAATGTATAATGAGGGATGTAAAAAAAAAACAGAGAGATTTGTTTGAATGTGTATGTAATCAAGGAGAAAGGTTATGTTTGTATCTCTTTCTATCTTTCTTTATCTCTCTATTGTTCTGTCTGTGTTTGTAACGTCTGTGCAAAATCGCCCAAGTGTTGCAATTTATGATAAGAACAAGAACTAATATTAATAAATCAGATTTAGTACAACAGAGTTACTCACCCTTTCTTGTGAATTTTATAGTTGAAGTCCACGTGCATGCTTACACCAGCACTGTTGGCTGTCCACTTTATATCCACTCCCGGTATAAACAAGATAGTACTCTGAGGTTCTGTGACTCCTGTTACCCGCAGGCTTAGCAGTGAGCAATAGTAAAATATGTCAATGAAAACTTTTTGTATGCTAGAGTATTACATATTCCAGGCAAGCATTTATTCAAAGATAAAATTAAAAATTAATCATTCTTTAATTGAATTTCTAACGCTTGTAGCATTTACAGTCCTTTCATAACCTAGTGTAAAAATCACGATTTTTATCTATTAGTCTAACGAGAAGCACGATTTCTAGTCAAACCCATAGACAGATAGAAATAAAACATCGTGACAAATCGTCGCGAAAGTGTTTTCACTGAGTGATTTAATTTTTGGGATTTATCCTGATTATGTTAACGCCACGGCTGTCAAAATTGGTACAACAGCTTAGAACTTAATGAGGATTAATGAGGATGAACTTAGTGGTAAAAGTTTGAAGGCCGGATTTTCCCGTTAATAAGACGCAATTTCGTCTTATATTGTGTGCCTTATACTGAGTTTGGAAATACAAAGAATGAAAGTTTATACGGTAAAATTTTAAGGACTAATTAAATTAATAATTATTTTTGCTTCCTCTGGTTTAGTTCTTTATCATACAAGTAGGTACGCCCAGAAAGGCTATATATGTTCCTATTTAATACTTTATAGTACAGCCCTCATGCATCTCCTTCCATTTTAAATGGTGCAAAGATAATGTATCGTGTTTGCGAATTTATCCAACCCGAGGAAACATTAAGTTCACTGTAAATTTTATAAAAGAATGGGTCAAATAATAGATTCCTCTTCAGACTTCAGATTTCGAACCCTGAAAAAACATTTTAGACTTTTATGTTGGTTGGACGTCTGACTTGAAACCTCAAACCTCAAACCTTCTACCACAGACTTCAGGAAAATATGAGTTTTGGAGTCTGACCTTACGTCCATCTGTATAAATTTTATGTCTAAATTGTTAAAGTCTCTCCAAGGTTTTCGTCTAAGTCTGAAGCTCGATAAGATGATTAATAAAACGTGCAGAAATAAAATATTATCTCGATTGCTCCCAAAGAAGGACAGGGTTCATCACAATTTATTTATTAAAACCAAGCTGGGAGAAACAACACCTGATAAAATTTATCTTTATTCCAAACTGACTAATCATTATTTCAATCGAAAGCTTTAAACTAAGATACCCATATTTTTATGGTTGCTTTCCATGGACTGATTCTTTAATTCAAAATTAGTTTCCAGCACATGTAGTGGAAATGCCATTTTCTTGATACGTATTGTTATGTATATCTAGATTACGTGAATGTTTTCATAATAATAGTTTTTGTAAGGGATATTTAGTTGATCATATTCTTAATGCTAATATTCTAAACTCGTACTTGGCAATTTAGAGACGAGTCATGTATAGTGCGTAGGTTG
The DNA here is from genome assembly GCA_016617855.1 of Megalonaias nervosa. Taxonomy (NCBI): domain Eukaryota; kingdom Metazoa; phylum Mollusca; class Bivalvia; order Unionida; family Unionidae; genus Megalonaias; species Megalonaias nervosa. Next base: position 5,387 of record JAECUM010035198.1, read on the forward strand.
ATTTCATTCATAAATTTCCAAGGCTGACATGTGCTAAAATTCAGATAGACATCACTTTATGTAAAAAGGACATGTGTTCTTGTAAAAGGTCAGACTGACCTATTTCCTGATGGGATAAAACTGGAACAGCCGATTTGTTTACTGCAATGAGTATTTCGAAATACCAGATGATTCATTTAAAAGCTTTCTATTCCAGTCTAGCTATAGTTTACTATATAAGTGAATTATTGTGAGGATAAATTATTTTTAATTGTATTACTGGTCTTGTGAGAGTTATTTGATAGGATTGATTCACGTATTTAATTTACTAATCATTCGTTGGAATAATTGTGTTCATTCCAAGATATTTGGATTATAGACCTAATGGATTTAACGTCAATTCTTTAATGACATTTGGATTTATAGCTTTATTGGATTTACCGTGAGTTCATTTAAAGACATTTGGATTTATAACATTGTAATTTTTCTGTATTGGTGGTACATCAGTACAATAGAGTCATCATTCAGAATACCTTAGGAATGTATTCAGATTACTTGGAACTATTGGTATTGATAACACTTTAAGGATTTTAAAGAATTCATTAACCACTGTAAGTTCTCTTTATTCTTTTACTTTTGTATTTTAGGAAAATAACTTTATAGTTTAAATTATGCAAAACTTCACGCATCAGCGCACCATATGTATCTCTGTCCATAAGATCATTAGTAAGCAACCGCTGACAAATCGATGTAGGCTCATTAATGACTTCAGGTGCATTGTTGCCCGCACGAACTGATCCCACAAATATTTCTAATCGATCTGTAAGGTCATTAGGGTCGCACAGTCCGCCACCACCACCAAGGCCTTTTCCTTGTTTAACCTGATATTCTTCATACCTCTTTAGTTTTTCAACTAGAAATTGTCGTATTCTTTTGTTCTTTCTAACGTCGGAACAAAAGAATACGGGAGGTCGTGGGTTCGATCCCCGGCCGAGTCATACCAAAGACTTAAAAAAAAGGTACTACCAGCTGCCTCGCTTGGCATTAAGAGGTTAGTGTTAGGACTGGTCGGTCTGGTGTCAGATAATGTGACTGGGCGGGACATAATGCTACATGTCTGCGGCATGATACCCCAGTGCTAGACATTACTATAAACTGCCACACTGCAGACATCGTAGCGATATGACTGAAAAACTGTTAAAGCTACGTTAAAATCCAAATCACACACACTTTCTAACGTCGGGGTTTTAATCTCTCAAAATCTATAGGTTAATTTAAAAGCTCTTCGAATAGTGGTGTTATACGTCCACGTTTGCGTTTTTGCTTCCATACAGACTTGGTTAGACCGTTTCCCTTTTCGGGTTTAGCTGATGGAGGAGGCACAGGTGTAGCAAATTGTTCTTTTTCCTGGTTTAACCTTGTTATTTGCTCGTCTAGCCACTGTCTCTCTTTTCCTTTGTGCTGAATTCGGGTTTCACTTGTGCAGTTGCTTTGGTTGCCCCGGCATTCCTTTATGGTTTTAATCAACGGCGCGAATATTCTAACCCCGCTGTGAGATCTTCAGGCGCATTTTGTCGCGACTGTAACATATACTTTTTGCGGCTTTCTATCACATTTGAAGCAATTCTTGATATTGCTGAGCAGGTTCAAGGTGTTGTCTTTCGTACGATTATATGATATCACTGCCGGACAAATCGTCAATGATACGGGCTTCGTTAAGGTTGGAAAAATTGGCCTCGAGTGGCCGAGTGGTCTAAAGCGCTCTCCGTTACGGATCACTGCCATCTCACCTCTGTCTGCGTGGGTTCGAGTCTAAGATTCGGCGAATGTGGATATGTGAGAAAGCTTGCCAGTAGCTTCTCGTGGGTCGGTGGTTCTTTCCGCGGATTTCCCGTTTTCTTCCTCCACCATTAATACTGGCCGCCATGTATAGCCTATCGTGTGCTGAAAAATGGTGTTAAGCCCCACAACAACAACAATGCTGGAAAAGAAATCGATGAAAGCACATGCCAGAAATCAGCTCGAGTTCAGACACGTAATTGACAAGCTGAGATTACGGGAAATGGTGTTCGATGATGACCAAAGAAGTTTACGTTTTTTGGAACTTCTAGTTCCATGGAAGAAAAGTTTTTCTTTTAAAAAAAAAAGTCACTGGCGGCACTACATTAGCAAAGTTACCGGGAACACTATGGAGGAAATATCCGGGTGAAAATCATCTCCCTGGATACAGTTACTATGGACCTGGTACACGGCTTGATCTACAACTCGATTTTAATAACCAACCAAGGCCCGGCGTGGTACCTATCAATCGCGTTGATGTAGCGTATTACCGACATGACCTTGCTTGTAAGGCATCCAGTGATATATGTGGACGTCAACGTGCCGATGTAGATCTGATTCATGACTTAAATGCGTTTAACCTAACACTAGGAGAACGAATCGCACGATAGGTCGTCAAAAGAGGTATGAAAGCCTAGATTGCATTGAACGGAAGACAAATGTCCGCTCATTAAAAGTTGTTGTTGTTGTCGGAGGGTTTAACGCCATTTTTCAGCACAAGATAGGCTATACATGGCGGCCAGTTTAAATGGTGGAGGAAGAACCCGGAAAGAACCCAGAAAGAACCACCGACCCACGAGAAGCTACTGGCAAGCTTTCTCACATACCCACATTGGCCGAAACCGAGATTCGAACCCACGTAGACAGAGGTGAGATGGCAGTGATCCGTAACGGTGAGCGCTTCATTACAATTATACCAAAATAACAAAACAAACAATGAACACAAAGAGCCGGACATTATACAAATTATATAGCACAATCTGCGTAGATACTGGAGAGGTTAAGACGCCATGGAACAGTTAGCCAGTGCAGCCAAGGTCACTCATGGGATTGCTTGAGTTTGGTTAGCCAAACAAGCACGCGGGTGTTTCGATGTACAAACACCAAATGAAGTCTTCAGGCAGATTTGTTTTTTCTTCCACACACCGTGTCCGTTATAAGCAAGGTAAATTACGCCCCTAAAAAAGCGCGTTAGCGATTGTCAATGTGGTCAGCAGATACAAAGAAGCGGAGCCGCTGACATAAAAAAAAAAAAAAAATCTGCAAGTGTCGAAGATGCACTCGAGCGGAGTATATTTATGCACGAGAACGACTCACGTGGCCACGATTGTTACAAGTGGATCCTGGCAAAGAATTTCTCGGATCTGTGGCTGTGATGCTGGCCAAACACCATATGCGAGTACGTGTCGGGCATGTCTGTATACATCGTGATCAAGCTATTGTGGAACGATTTAATCTCACTCTTGCAGAACGGTTGTTCGGTCATCGGTACGCGCAGGAATTATTGATGAGGTCAGAGAGGTCTCAGGATTGTGTAGCACAACTTCCATTAGTCATAGCTGCATTGAACAATAAAATCACACGCGCGACTGAATTAAAACCAGCCAATTCGACAAAAAATCGCTACTGTTACTCAGAACATGATTTTACAGCCAGCACTGTTACAACAAATCGGACACAAGTTTGTTCGGTATTTTCATGCGCCTGGAGAGCTGCAAGGCGGGCAACAACGTTGTGCCACTGACCCGGTATTGTCCGTAGATATGTTTACGATTCCGGAATGGATTGATACTCAAAAACAACCACCCCATTTCCGACTGGAGCCATCATTACATGATGGGCCAGAACCTCCTAGCCGTGCATGTGTGCAAGTACGAATTGCACGTCATCCATTGCTTGGTATCCAGCGGAGACAAACGTACTTTGGTGCATCTGTATACACCCACGTGATGGTTAATAAATCGGATCATATTTGCGGTGTGTGCAACTTCACGACGGTCTCAAAGACATTCTAAGTACAGTTTGTGTTTCATATCTTTCTTCACAATCACCCGCGGTACGCCTTTGGCCTTTTAATGTTTTTGGGTCCGACCACAATCGAGTACATTTTGGGTCGCAGTCCCACATACTCTTCGATCGGCTTACCTCAGCATTCGTCTTTGAACTTGCGAACCACCTTTTATTCGTGGCACTAAACAACGGGTGTTCTTTCGGATAATCATTGATATCAAACTTATTCACCAGATTTGGCTGTGCCATGTCCGCGTACACGTCATCGGTAGTAATATGCATCAGCAACGACTCAGTTCGGTGTACAGCATCTTGACCCGATCCTCATAAAGCAGTTTGATCATGTCATAGTAAAACTTGTGCATGAGCTGCATCGACAAGTCCAGCACAGTTGTACCAACGTAGATTGGTTTTGTCAGTTTGAGGATTTTTAATGTGAATGTCAACAAGTCCACCATTAAAGATCTTTCTGGACTCAAAGGCCGGGTCCACAATAAGCCCTCGAAATCTGTCTTGCTCACTATTATCCCGGACAAGATTGACTCAATCCATCTGCGTAGATTCTCCATGGTTTATCCAAACACGGCATTGACCATGAGCTTGAAAAAGTCATTTTCAGATTCATTGGTGACCTTTTTGCGTAGGTCCGTATTCATCTGAAGATACGGAGCCATCCAAGTTCTCTGACGAAAACCAAGCAGACGACGAATTTTGATGACGCGCTTACCCAATCGCAAGTACAACTTCAGATTTCGTACATGCAGTACATACTTGTGTTTGGTCCTAAGACTCTGTACCAGTTTGATGGATTCAGTTTATTTGTGGCCGTACTCATCAACGATCGAGTACTGATACGGGGACAACCATGTACCAGGCACCGACAACGTTTCTGGGGCCAGTTGATAATCGTTGTGCGCCTCGTGTAAATGCTCCGGATATTCCAGATCAACTCTAAAGAAGTATCCGTGGTCACAGTGGATGCTATGATTGAGCACGTTTTTTGCAGAACAATGTCTGTAGGATTGGATTGATCCATCGATATCCTCCAACATGAAGTGGCTTCATCCTGGCCCAGTTACAAATTATTGGCATCGAGATAAATGATGTACCTGTTAGGGGCAGCGGGGTTATACAACGACGTGTTTGGGTTGTTGACAAGAGCGTATCTATAAATGGACACTCAACCACGAAGTGGCCGCTCGACAAACGGATGCTGGTCAATGTCAATGAGTAATTCCAGCTTGATTTTGGTCTTAGACAACAATGCATCCCAGCCCATAACAGATGACGAAAATTAATGTGCGACATGCCTCAAGCACGTCAGCGCGTAAATATAGATCGTGATAGTTGCACAGGATTTTGCATTCAAAAGGAGTCCCAACTTTCTTCTCATGTTCGTATTCGTCGGTGGAAATACCTTCACGTGACAACGATGAATAAAACGCTTCGATCGGTGGCAACTGAATTTCAGTAAATTTGTTCCAGTCGTTCATGTACTAGTACGGATACACACCTTTTCTCGCTACTAGGTCTGTATTGGTTGAAAAGTATCGACGAGTGATTTTAAAGTTCTCCGCCTTCAGATTATTCACTAACTTCTCCAGAGTTGAATTCATAAACAGTATCGAATCGATAAACTACAATTGTCCTAGCTGAGGCGTCTTGTATTTTCCATTGTTTCGGGGATCAAGCTAATCCGTAAGTCTGATGCCGTGGCTACTGCTTGTGTTATCAAGTGGCCATCGTACCCACGCAGGTTATCAAGCACCACAGGAAGCTTGGTATTGTTGCGATATATTCTCAAGTGCCGATTACATGCGTTGTATGCGGCACCACTGTAAGCATCAGTGATATGGTTGTGATCACGAACTTTGAAACCGGAACTTTTGCTTTCATCGCTGAACGGGGTTTGCTCTTCAGTGAAAGCTTTTTCACAAATCCAGCAGTGAGTAGCTGCGGGGAACACACGAATGTTTTAATAAGTATGTCTGTTGGTGAGTAGAGCTAATGCCGAATCCATTTTGCCGTATCTTCGATTGATCTGAGGAGCACCTCAACTGTGTCTGGAGTATCCGAGGCACGATAAAGGACTGGCGGCTCTGATTTGCCATCAAATCGTACTATTACATAACAAAACCCTCATCGGAATTTATTCAGCGACTTGCACTGTTTGATCAATATCGGGCGCATTTGTATCTTTGCTAGCAGAGCTTTCCACTGAAACATTCGGGGATCCCAAATTAGATGATTTACGAGACTTTCATCTTTCGTTGTACTGCAGTAAATTTGACAGTGTTTTACCAGGCTCGGACATGATTGTACACTGTAGTTTCTCACTGATATCACCGCAGTAAAAGTTATGACCGGCAAGCAGTTCTTGATTGGTAAATACATACAAGAAACGTCAGCAAGGATATTTTTAAGTGTGTACTTGCTGCGTAAGTTAAGCAGTCGGCCAAGATCCTTTATCCATACGTAGTGCGATTCCAATTCTGTTTCTTTCATTTCACTCAACAACAACAAGAAATGAATCTGAATTCTGCCATTTTATTCATGGGGAGATAGTGCCAGCTGATAAAAACCATTGTCATACGTGAATACATTAACAGCGATACCTGGGTTAAGTGTTTGAAATTTCTTCAGTGTGGTTTTGGTAACTTGCTCGGGAAATTCGATATCACCAATGTTGAGTTCGTCCAGGTGTCATGGGTATTTTCGAGGCATATCTTCGTGATCATCAGCCTGATATAGCACCGACAAAATTGCCCATTCAAAACAACAATTATCAGATTTTTTCACGTTTATAACTAACCTTGGCGGGACCGAATTTGGTGTTGCTATGTCAATGGATCAACGAAACGGGTGATATGGCGAGAGATAGACTTCGACTTGAGCAGATGTTTGGAGAGTCCATTCCGATCATGCATTGGTATATTTTCTCCAGTGTTTCGAGCATACATTCAATGGCCCTGCCAACTGTATTGCTAAAGGCGCTGCTGTCTTTGCGGTTCAAGATTACGAAGGCATCACTGTGAATCCACGGTGTAGTTGTTTTAAATCCATCCTTGTCATGACTAAGTGGCATAACCAAATGCACACTAAAGACAATTTATGCTTTAATCCTAGTGTGGCCAAAGTTTTGTAACACCGCTACGATTCCAAGAATCATATTTGTCAGCAGTTGTCGAGCGTCTTTGCCTGGAGTATAGGTGGGTGGAATAATGACCACGTGATTTTCGAACTCACTATTACATTTATGAAATTTAAATTCAGGCACTTGTGATTGCTATGTTTTTGCACGAACATAATCAGTAGCTGCAGTCACGATAGCAGAGGCGAGACGAAGACGAAGACGACGATGGTTTTGTTCATTCTCGTATACTACCGCAAGGATGTCGGCTTTTCTTGTACCTCTGGGTATTTGGATATTATGTTCACGTGCTAATTGTCTTAGTTGTTTTACAGCTGTTTTGTTGGTGAAAGCTGGTTGTGCCCCTCGACCATCATGTAATATTTGCTTGCGAGCTTTGCAGTACTCATAATGGCATGTTCTGCCCCAGCGTTCTTATTTTCCAAGGCAGGCAGATTTGCATTTGTTGCGTCCCAATGCCCTGGAATTCCTATACATACGTGCGAACGTTTAATCTCATTGGCGGAAACACTGCTATATGTATGTGTTTAACCTAGTCTGGTAAATAATCAATCACAATGGCCTTTATTGCATAATATTGGACGACATTCCATTCATCAAACGCAAATGATGTTCCATAAAAGGTAATGTTGCAAGGTAATTTAATGTCTTGTAGGTGAGATATTTTACCACGCGACTGGCTGCTAAGTTTCATATTAAAACGATCTTTCTGTGCAAATAAATGTTTCTTCTCTACACATTTGACTTTCTGATAATGTATTAAACCAACTGGAACCTCACCGCTCATTGTGCGCTCGCATCCAATAATGGCAAACGTGATATGTCTTTTGTTGACTTATGTATGACTCCCTAATGTTATCATAACATGCTCATGTACTGACTCCATTATTGACTCTACTGGTTCTGTATCACTGCATAGAAATAACTCTTCACAAAAATGCTGCCATTTCCTAGGGTGGTTTAACATTTCCCTGTACATTTTTCCACTGCCAATAAATTAATTGTTTCGCATACTTTCGAGTATCATTGGTATAACCCCAAGGCATTTGTCTAATTAACCTGCTCTTAAACTTCCTCGTCTCTGACCCCATTATAAACGTCGCTCGCTTCAGACGCAGTGGACGAGTTATTATATTTCTTTGGAGAGTGTACTCTTTCTTGCACGATTTTCTGCAGGTTCTTTTCAATTTTATTTGCCAAAACATACATACCCTAATTTATTTCATTCTATTTCTAAAGTCACTCCCAGAGTCACCAACTTGTCATTGTGTTTTGGATTTGTTTCAAAAAATTCATACATCTTTTGTGCTTCTTTCATAAACCTGTATGATATATTCAAACAATACAACAATTTCAATTTATCGGTCACATTCTTGACATTCAATTCTTTTGGTTGTTTTACGCAGCCTTTTGAATATTCCGTGAATTCCTTCAGTATACTTTGCGAATTAATGGTTTCGCCGCCACTCAACATTGGTACATATGCAGCCACGTACACTTCTTCATTCTTTGTACTAGGCTTGGCCGTGCGTATCTTGATGGCTACCATAGACTTGCCTGTCTGAATATATCACTCACTGCAGGATTGTTTTTGGAGTTTCTATAATAACTGCAGACTGGAGCAAGTAGTATGAAACTGGGGCTTGTTTCCACTGGCCGTCTTTGTGGGCATTTCCATCCCGACGAGTCTCTATCCACCATGGCTGGATCACGTGGGTACTTACGTGTGTACGGTCAAAATTAAAAGTGAACAACAGACAACGCTCACATAGGGGCTAAATGGTCATGGTTGGTGGAGATGAGGACGGCTAGAAAGGCAGCAAAATGAGCCAGTCGGGCAACAACCCAAATGTCGTACTACTAACCGTTTTGTCTGCAGACACATCAAGTCTTTCCCCGAGATCCACCACAACCTTTGTCTAAAGTCGATGCATATGAGCCAATGCCGGAAAAGGAACCAATTACCGTGGAAATGAACAACAACGCAGACCCCATCCTAGAGCATACAGTGTTATCCTTGTTAGTGTGTACCCCACCAATGAAGGGACTTTGGAAGTTCATGAAGAGAGGAGCTCTCGTGGGGAATTCAATTCCGGACATGTGGTGTCGGCCAGCGAGTCAGAGGAGGATGGACTCTATATTATAACAGATGGAGTTTTTCCCGAGGAGAAAAGGCTCTCTCCACCCATTTTTGTTCAAGAACACGTGGTGGAAGCTACCAGTGTTTCGGCCTTTAACCCGACACCGCTCACTACTGTAAATTTGCAAGGGATAGCCCTTGCACAATAGCGGAGGATTATTTTTAATGTGAGAAGGCAGCGTTTTGAATAATCAGTGCCCACATGTCATGCCGATCCATCGTCGGTACCTGCGTGATTGTAGCCAACGGATCCCATATGGAGCCTTATTCGGTTGAAGGGGTATACACATACTCGGTGACTGAGACCCTCGGCATTTTGTCCACATCCGATATTATCTGAAGGCTAGGACTACATTGGAAAGTGGGACCCTCCCGACTGATATTAGATATACGCCACTTTGGACAGAAATTGGCTGCTGGAGATGGCCTTGTTTTCGACAAACTATATCGTAAAACCGTGTCTGAATTCGAAAGTTTCCAGACAGGAAAATTTACATTGTTAAGGAAAAGTGATATTGAAATATTAGTCAGAGTAATGAAGGACGATGAGCTATTAAGAAGGATCCCTGTGAGATGTCAGAGGGCTTTTCAGAATTTCAGATCAGAAGATAGCATAAAGAACACGGACATTAATATACCCCACATAAAAAATTATCAAAAATGTTTGACAAAAGGAAGAAAATTATAGCCAATGTATGCTATTCAATAATACCATTGTAAATTTATTAATACAGGCTGGAAATACTCTACTATTGATGATAATAATAATAAAATTATTATTATTATTATTATTATTATTATTATTATTATTATTTAGCATATCTTCGCATCTCGAAACAAATTTTGGATTTTAAAGAAAATATTTATCATTCTCTCCATCTCAAACTTCTGACATAACCTCTCTCAAATTTCTGCCGTGACGGCGGTACGAATTAATCGTTGATCTGCCCCAAGCATTAGTCAGTTCCTACTGATATAGTACTCGCGTGATGCTCTCAAGGTATCACGGTACCAATTGTTTTTCCATAGACCTCAATGTTAATGTTTTATGAAATAAATATACTTTCTATCCTACCTCAGCATGCATGTCACCAACTGTCACAGAGAACAATGTTAGATTGTCAATTTGACAAGGACAGAACCAGGTACTCCATTGCATTTAAGAGAGATAACTCTGCTGGAACTAGACAGGGGTAAGAGTTATCTAGTTACACCAGACACATTTTCAGTCATGTGTACCACATTTTAAAAAAATCATAAAAAATAAAAAATGTGATATAGTTATGAATTAACATAATCTCACATGTTGCCAAGAGGCTCAACATTTTTTTAAGCCTAACAGAAAGTACAACCCTTACATAATGCACCAATCATAGCTAGTTTTGTGGTTTATTTCTGAATGCAATGTTCCCTACACCTTAAGCTCCGCCCACCTGGGGTTGTACAATTGGTACCGTTATACCTCAAGCGTTACTCTTGCCTTGGGGTGATGCTGCCTTCCATGCATGAGTCAGCAATTTAAAATAAAGCAGTCAATAGATGATGGATACCGAGGTGTTCTCTTCTGACAAGGATTGCTACAGAAAAAGTGAGAGTTCTGAAGGGTTTAATGCTATTGGTGAAAAGAAAACGGATTTTACTTACCATCCGCATACAGAAGTCAGTCTAAATAATTATATTAATTACTAGCTGTTTCCGATAATCCGACAATATTAAGTTCGAAAGATCCATTATGAAACAGTGCCCGGCCCGGTTGATCTCCGATACCAGCTATGTCAGGGGAAAAAAAAGAAAAGCTGAGATCTCTTTGTTGGTATCAGGAAACATTGATATTTACAATCTACAACCTATGTACATTGGCCTCGTTTTCAAAACTGTCATGTCACTGAGTGTTGTCAATACTGATTTTCTTCTACTGCAAGACCGGGTTTTCCTAAAATTAAACTCACCTAAATCGATTTTCAGTGCTTGATGAGATAAGAGGGCGTGCGCTTCTTTTGATTCTTATTTCTTGTCCATGTTCTGAAAACGTTGCCGTATTCTGAGAATGTTGGACTCTTTGTGTGTGTGTGTGTGTGTGTGTGTGTGTGTGTGTGTGTGTGTGTGTGCAGCGACTCTACAGCATTAATCAATACGTAGGTTTCTGTTACTACTGCTAAACATTTATCGACATTTTTAAATGGGAGGAACGTCAGATTGCTTGTTGTACCCCGTCGTGTGCAAATACTCCCTTTAAGACTGATGTTCATATTATGTCTAAAAATGTGACTCATTATGTGCAGTGTCAAAAGTGTGATTAGTCCAGTTGCGTGTTATGAGTACTGATAGCATATCTGAATACCTGAAAATCCCAGTCTGACACATCAATCAAAATAGAAACCATTCCAAACCATTTTGAGTAAGAGATACTGTATCCCTCTCATAACAAGACTTCAGATAGAACTCCATATACTGCGTTTTACTCAGCTACATGAGAAAGGAATCTTATTTCAAAGGTAGGTTATTTCAGTAGTATTTACTCTGGATTCTTATGAGATATTTTTCTCCTTATATTTCATGGATTGTTATGCTCACTAACCAGAAATATGTACGTGGCTCTCTACAAAGTATTTCAGTTCGCCCCTAGTTGCAATTTGCGGTTGGAGAGGGGGCGGGGTTTGTTTGAAAAAAGAAAGAATAGACCACAGGCTTTCGTTCTGATCCGTGGTTTATATTCACATGTCAGACTCGTCATCGTATGCGAGTTATAAAAAAAAAATTCTCAAGGGTCATGAGGCACAGACGCTGCAATGTATCAGAGCTATAGTTGTCAGGATGTTATTAGCACTGGAAGTGAGACGTTTCGTCCGTGTGTTACAATGTGAATGTATTAGAATATGACTGAGTTTTTACAACTAGATATAAACGAGGGTCCTACTCTCTAACAAGATAAATTTATCCAAAAAGATGGATATGAAATGATATAAAGCTTACAATAATCGAACTGTGTCAAATACGGTGTTCTTAAAACTGTATTTCAATCTATGTCTTCTATCTATCTACTTTCTTTATCTTTTTCTTTCTTTAGTCAGTTCTAATTTTTTCCTCTTTTTTCTTTCTTCCTTCTGTCATTCTTTAACAGAACCGCCTTAATTCAGCTAGTATTTTTAAACGATTTTGTTGTCTAACTATAGTTAAGATATATTCATTAGAATATCATCTTTACCAAGGAGATAACGGTCAAATTTATTCAGCGAAATTCGTTGTTTTAACGCAGTTTGTTTCCGTTTCCTTGTATGTGTTATGGTGTTTGGGTGTGATGTAGATGTGAATGTACACAGAATGAAAGAAACCGGAAGATTAGTAAATAACGGTAACGCATCATACTGGAGCTTCGTTATTCGTTGAAAATTGCGCAAAATTTTTATATGCACTAACGGATTTTTTTCTATGCCCTGACGTCCCCGCCCCCGCCCCCACTTAATATTAATTAAAAAATACAGCCATGGGCGCCCGCAGATTTTTTGTAGGGGGTCAGGACTTATGTGCAGGGGAGGTCAGGATTTTCAGGGGGGTCAGTCACGGTCGGGAGAGTTAGTATAAGAAGCAGTCTGAAACTAAAGCTAATATTTATTAAGCGTTTTGAACGGAATCTTGTGACATATTTTCAGCTTCATTTGTATGATTAAACTTGTCGGAATATATATATATATATATATATATATATATATATATATATATATATATATATATATATATATATATATATATATATATATATATATATATATATATATATATATATATATATTTGCAGTATGATTTCCCCTTGACCCATGCTGCGGGCGCCCATGTATACAGCTTAACTTCACTTACCTAAAATTTTGACCCCCAAAAATAACCACATCGCATATAACGATAAAAGTAGTATTGTTACGTATATGTAATTAATTGTTTGTGTGTTAGTTTTGAAATTCTTTTTTATTTTATTTTTGTTTCAGTACATTTTATTGTAATGATTATTGAAAGGATTCGAAAATCTTTTTCAGTAATTCGATATTTTCTTTCAGTAAATGTTTATCTAAGACGTAAAACGTGTTACATGAAATTATTTTTAGTTAACCTAGTTCGTCTTGGGTTGACAAGAACGTAAACAGGCAGTTAAAATGATTGGTCAGTATTAAAGCCATACTTTGTTTGCGTGATCACCATGAGTAAACAACGTTTTCTTGTTATTGGTTCTTAAGTGGGGCTACACTGGCGTACGTAATAGATTTCTTGTACTAAGAGACCACATGACCCATCTCGCGAGACTTGAAATGATGTTTTTGGGGTTTAAATACGCATTCTTAATATTCTTCTGGGAGAGTCGTTTTAACATCTTGAAGGAACAAGGTCTTATTTTTATTTGTTGCCAGATTGTTTGTTTTTCATCTGATTTTTGGATTTAATAATTTATTCTCCTGGAAACTCAACAAGTTGACTTTCTTATAAAAAATTCTGAAAGATGTTCATGGAAATTTATTCTGGAATTATTCGGAAACAAAAACTGTGATTCAATTGAGGAATTGTTGATATTCGTACATTGGACCACATCTGACATCATCGCCTTCCATATTTGTACGTCGTCGAGATTCGAACCTGGATTCTAATAGAACTATTTAGTGATAGGACTTGTGTTTTCATTCTTAGGATTAAATTTTGGATTATATTCACAAACTGTAAGTCCTATTTACCAATTTTTACATTGTTTTCTAGGGAAATAAATTATTTTGTTAAAATATGCTAAGCTTGTTGACTTCATTCGTTTCTTATGTTACATTTGTACGAGCCTACACGCAACAGGAGAAAATTGGGTCGCTTGTCCTTGGGATATATGAATTTTGGTTAAATATTTCAGAAAATTGTTTTTTGAAATTTAAAGTCCCCTAGTCTTTAAATCCCAAGTACTATTTTACATTTTGTGTGAAATCTTAAGTGAAAACAACAGGCTTCCATTTACAATATCATCAAAAGTAGAAAAGTTCTGAATTTTACTCAGGAGTGTTTAGTAATTTTGAAAATGAAATATAATATAGAAGTCGAGCTAAGAAAGTTGGATTTAGAGATAAAACAGCTTGAATTTGAGGTAGAAGAAATGGCAAGAGAGAATGATAAACAAAGGCAGTTACAGAAAGAACAAATGGAGTTGCAATTGCAAGAAAAAATGGAAGCAATGCATTTGCAATTTAAAGAAAAAAGGGAAGCAATGCATTTGCAATTTAAAAAAGAAATGGAAGAAAGACAAAGGCAACTTGAAGAGTTCAAAAACTGTGCTCCTAGTGATATTAAGAATCATCTTGAAGAGCATAAGATTGAAACCTTGGAAAATGCTGCTCTTGCTGCCGATGAGTACTCCTTAACTCATAAAGTTCCTGTTGTAGTCAAATCATTCACTCAGCAGCCTACTGGTAGAAAGGTATTTCAGCCTAATACGACTCCTCCTAAAATTCAATCTGGCACAACTTCTAAAATTCAAGCTTCTGATAAACTTCATTCAAAATCCTTGTCTATTCCTACGTGTACCTATTGCAAGAAAAAAGGACACATCATTTCTGATTGCTTTAAATTCAAATATAGGCATCAGAATCAAGATAGATCTATCCCAAATGCTCTTATTTCGAAGAGGTCAAGGTCACGGTCATGTATTGAAAGCAATATATTTGTTGGGTCTCATAAACCCCAGTCTGATTTTATTATGGAGAATTATGAACCATTCATGTCGAGGGGTTCTATATCACTCTTGGCTGATTCGGCCAATCCTATCCCTATTAAAATTTTAAGGGATACAGGAGCTTCTCAGAGTCTTTTAGTGTCAGGTATTTTGCCTTTTTCTGAGAAGTCCTGTTCTAGTGAGAGCGTTCTCATTCAGGGAGTAGAGTGCAGCTTTGTTAGTGTTCCTCTCCATTCTGTGAATTTGTCATCAGACTTAGTTTCAGAACCTGTGACTCCCGGTATAGTGTCTAACTTACCCGTTGAGGGCATTCATTTGTTGCTAGTCAGCGACCTAGCTGGAGATAAGGTTGTGGTTAATCCACTTGTAACTGACAAGCCTTCTTTGGATCAGAAACTTGATCCAATTGAAAAAGAATACCCTGAGTTATATCCAGCTTGTGCAGTTACCAGAGCTATGTCAAAGAAAGCTCTTGAGAATGATTTTGATAAGGAAAATATTCCTTTAGCTGACACGTATTGGTCAGGCTTTTGATGAGGTCACTTTCACTTCTAATTTGGATCAATCGAAAGGTATTGATCACAGTGATCCTCTTTTAAATACTCATTCTCTTTTATCTAATCAGGGTGATAAACGACAATCACTTGTCGTCGAACAGGAAAAAGATCCTGAGATCTCCTGTTTGTTTCAGAGGGCCATTAGTGAAACTGAAGCCACTGAAGTACCTGTCTGTTATTTTATTAAACATGGAATTCTTATGAGAAAATGGAGACCTCCCGAGGTACCTGCTAATGACGAGTGGTCAGTGAACTATCAGATTGTAGTTCCAAAATCTTACAGACAGGAAATACTTAGTTTGGCCCATGAAACTCCTCTGGCTGGTCATTTAGGGATAAATAAAACTTATAACAAGATCTTGACTCACTTTTATTGGCCAAAAATCAAGAGTGATGTTTGCAAATTTTGTAGATCTTGTCCTACTTGTCAAATGTTAGGAAAACCCAATCAGAAGATACCTAAGGCTCATCTGCAACCAATTCCTGCATTTGACGAACCATTTCGCAGAATTATGGTAGATTGTGTTGGTCCCTTACCTAAGACCGAGTCAGGCAACCAATATTTGTTGACCATCATGTGTGCGTCAACAAAATTTCTAGAGGCAATTCCTTTGAGGAATATTATAGTAAAAGCTTTGATAAAGCTTTTTACTCAATTTGACCTTCCTAAATCTGTCCAATCATGTCAAAGGTCAAATTTCATGTCTGGAATTTTCCAGCATGTTATGCTTGAATTTGGCACTCCGCAATTCAAGTCAAAAGTGAAACTATGGTTTCACAAAACCTTACTTGAGATAACATTTGAGTCCTGTAATAGAGTTCATTCTCTCTTGCTCATTCTTCAAAATTTTCTTCAATTTAGATTTTACGGCCCTTACAAAGTAGAGAAGAAAATGAATGAGTTAAGTTATAATTATAGTACTCTGGTCTAAATAAATTAATGGAGTACTAGTATACTGAAAGAGATAGCCAAGTAAATCATACAATTAATTTAGTTGTACCTGTCCCACCAACTGAGGATTTAACTGAAGAAATTCAATTGGACACCGTTGAACTTGGAGCAACAAATCTTCGGAATTCGGAAATTATGAAAGATCAAGACCAGAACTTTTACATTTGCAACAACAAGAAAGAAATGAACTTAAACAGTTATTATTCGAATATCAGCACTTGTTTCCGGATATTCCTACGAGGACAAACAAAATTTTTCATGACGTTGAAATTGTAGATTCAAAACCTATGAAACAACACCCATACAAGATGAACCCTCTCAAACAGGAATACTTGAAAAAGGAAATTCAGTATTTGTTGGAGAACTATTTCATAGAGCCCAGTAAAAGTGACTGGAGTTCACCATGCATACTTGTTCCGAAACCGGATAAAACTATCCGTATGTGCACTGATTATAGGAAGGTAAACAGCGTGACAAAAACAGATTCATTTCCGTTACCAAGGATCGATGATTGCATTGATAAAATTGGGAATGCCAAGTACGTCACCAAATTTGACCTTCTGAAAGGATTTTGGCAAATTCCACTTACGGAAAGAGCCAAAGACATTTTGGCATTTGTGACTCCAGATGGACTCTATCAGTATAAAGTAATACCGTTCCAGATGAAGAGTTCTCCAAGTACGTTTCAACGCTTGATGAATATGATTACTTCCGGTCTAGATAATTGTGATGCTTATATTGATGATGTCATCATCTACAACGACATCTGGAAAGGACATCTAGCCACGATTCGGAAATTCTTTGAAAAACTCACTGATGCTAATTTGACAATCAATTTATCTAAAAGTGAGTTCTGCCGTGCTTGTGTAACTTTTCTGGGACATATTGTGGGACATGGTCAAGTTAAACCTATTGATGCTAAGGTCAAGGCTATCTCTGATTTTCCTGTTCCTGTCAGTAAAAAGCAATTAATGTGATTTTTGGGTGTGGCCGGATACTATCGAAAGTTTTGTTCCAATTTTTCCAATATTGCTGAACCTCTGACAAATTTGTTAAGTAAGAGAAACAAGTTTCTCTGGACCGAAAAATGTCAGGAAGCTTTCGAGAGGTTGAAAGCAATACTCAAAAGTGCGCCGGTTTTAACAGTTCCAAATTTTAATCAGTCTTTTAAATTGTCTGTGGATGCAAGTGATGTTGGGGTTGGAGCAGTATTGATTCAAGAAGACAACAATGGTACTGATCACCCAGTGTACTATTTCTCTAAGAAATTAAATAAGCACCAAAGAAATTATTCAACAATCGAGAAGGAATGTTTGGCTTTAATTTTGGCATTACAACATTTTGAACTTTTCATTAGCTCGGCTCCTTCTCCGGTTGTTGTGTATAGTGATCACGACCCCCTTACTTTCATCGACAAGATGAAAAATAAAACTCAAAGATTATTAAGGTAGAGTTTGACTTTGCAAGAGTATAATCTGAACATCTGGCACATCAAAGGAAAGGACAATTTGATTGCAGATGCACTTTCCCGTGTATAGAAATATTATTTTATAAACACTTTATATAATTCATAAGAATTTTCTTATGTAATTGTGTTTACCTCACGTATAATTTACATATGGTAAAAAGAAAGCTTTATTATATAAATTTTTTGTTTTTCCTTTATCGGGGGAAGTGTTACGTATATGTAATGAAATTGCTTGTGTGTTAGTTTTGAAATTCTTTTTTATTTTATTTTTGTTTTATTACGTTTTCTTGTAATGAATATTTTTATCGGATTCGAAATTCTTTTTCAGTAATTCGATATTTTCTTTTAGTAAATGTTGTTTATTTAAGTCGTAAAACGTGTTACATGAGAATTATTTTTAGTTAACCTAGTTCGTCTTGGGTTGACAAGAACGTAAACAGGCAGTTAAAATGATTGGACAGTATCAGGGCCATACTTTCCTTGCGTGATCACCATGTGTAAACAACGTTTTTTTATTATTGGTTCTTAAGTGGGGCTACACTGGTGTACGTGATAGATTTCTTGTAGTAAGAGACCACATGACCCATCTCGCGAGACTTGAAATGATGTTTTTGAGGTTTAAATACGCATCCTTAATATTCTTCTGGGAGAGTCGTTTTAACATCTTGAAGGAACAAGGTGGGGTTTTTTAATTCTTGCCAGATTGTTTGTTTTTCATCTGATTTTTGGATTTAATAATTTATTCTCCTGGAAACTCAACAAGTTGACTTTCTTATAAAAAATTCTGAAAGATATTCATGGAAATTTATTCTGGAATTATTCGGAAACAAAAACTGTGATTCAATTGAGGAATTGTTGATATTCGTACATTGGACCACATCTGACGTCATCGCCTTCCATATTTGTACGTCGTCGAGATTCGAACCTGGATTCTAATAGAACTATTTAGTGATAGGACTTGTGTTTTCATTCTTAGGATCAAATTTTGGATTATATTCACAAACTGTAAGTCCTATTTACCAATTTTTACATTGTTTTCTAGGGAAATAAATTATTTTGTTAAAATACACAAAGCTTGTTGACTTCATTCTTTTCTTCTGTTACATTTGTACGAGCCTACACGTAACAGGACAAATTGAGTCGCTCGTCCTTGGGATATATGAATTTTGGTTAAATATTTCAGAAAATTGTTTTTTGAAATTTAAAGTCCCCTAGTCTTTAAATCCCAAGCACTATTTTACATTTTGTGTGAAATCTTAAGTGAAAACAACAGGCTTCCATTTACAATATCATCAAAAGTAGAAAAGTTCTGAATTTTACTCAGGAGTGTTTAGTAATTTTGAAAATGAAATACAATATAGAAGTCGAGCTAAGAAAGTTGGATTTAGAGATAAAACAGCTTGAATTTGAGGTAGAAGAAATGGCAAGAGAGAATGATAAACAAAGGCTGTTACAGAAAGAACAAATGGAGTTACAATTTAAAGAAAAAATGGAAGCAATGGATTTGCAATTTAAAGAAAAAAGGGAAGCAATGCATTTGCAATTTAAAGAAAAAAGGGAAGCAGTGCATTTGCAATTTAAAAAAGAAATGGAAGAAAGACAAAGGCAACTTGAAGAGTTGAAGAAGTGCACTCATAATGACATTAAGACTCATTCTGAGGAGCATAAGATTAAAACCTTGGAAAATGCTGCTCTTGCTGCTGATAAGTACTCCTTAACTTATAAAGTTCCTGTTGTATGCAAAACTTTCACTCAGCAGCCTACTGGTAGAAAGGTATTTCAGCCTAATACGACTCCTCCTAAAATTCAGTCTGGCACAACTTCTAAAATTCAAGCTTCTGATAAACTTCATTCAAAATCCTTGTCTCTGCCTACGTGTACCTATTGCAAGAAAAAAGGACACGTCATTTCTGATTGCTTTAAATTCAAATATAGGCATCAGAATCAAGATAGATCTATCCCAAATGCTCTTATTTCGAAGAGGTCAAGGTCACGGTCATGTATTGAAAGCAATATATTTGTTGGGTCTCATAAACCCCAGTCTGATTTTATTATGGAGAATTATGAACCATTCATGTCGAGGGGTTCTATATCACTCTTGGCTGATTCGGCCAATCCTATCCCTATTAAAATTTTAAGGGATACAGGAGCTTCTCAGAGTCTTTTAGTGTCAGGTATTTTGCCTTTTTCTGAGAAGTCCTGTTCTAGTGAGAGCGTTCTCATTCAGGGAGTAGAGTGCAGCTTTGTTAGTGTTCCTCTCCATTCTGTGAATTTGTCATCAGACTTAGTTTCAGAACCTGTGACTCCCGGTATAGTGTCTAACTTACCCGTTGAGGGCATTCATTTGTTGCTAGTCAGCGACCTAGCTGGAGATAAGGTTGTGGTTAATCCACTTGTAACTGACAAGCCTTCTTTGGATCAGAAACTTGATCCAATTGAAAAAGAATACCCTGAGTTATATCCAGCTTGTGCAGTTACCAGAGCTATGTCAAAGAAAGCTCTTGAGAATGATTTTGATAAGGAAAATATTCCTTTAGCTGACACGTGTTGGTCAGGCTTTTGATGAGGTCACTTTCACTTCTAATTTGGATCATTCGAAAGGTATTGATCACAGTGATCCTCTTTTAAATACTCATTCTCTTTTATCTAATCAGGGTGATAAACGACAATCACTTGTCGTCGAACAGGAAAAAGATCCTGAGATCTCCTGTTTGTTTCAGAGGGCCATTAGTGAAACTGAAGCCACTGAAGTACCTGTCTGTTATTTTATTAAACATGGAATTCTTATGAGAAAATGGAGACCTCCCGAGGTACCTGCTAATGACGAGTGGTCAGTGAACTATCAGATTGTAGTTCCAAAATCTTACAGACAGGAAATACTTAGTTTGGCCCATGAAACTCCTCTGGCTGGTCATTTAGGGATAAATAAAACTTATAACAAGATCTTGACTCACTTTTATTGGCCAAAAATCAAGAGTGATGTTTGCAAATTTTGTAGATCTTGTCCTACTTGTCAAATGTTAGGAAAACCCAATCAGAAGATACCTAAGGCTCATCTGCAACCAATTCCTGCATTTGACGAACCATTTCGCAGAATTATGGTAGATTGTGTTGGTCCCTTACCTAAGACCGAGTCAGGCAACCAATATTTGTTGACCATCATGTGTGCGTCAACAAAATTTCTAGAGGCAATTCCTTTGAGGAATATTATAGTAAAAGCTTTGATAAAGCTTTTTACTCAATTTGACCTTCCTAAATCTGTCCAATCATGTCAAAGGTCAAATTTCATGTCTGGAATTTTCCAGCATGTTATGCTTGAATTTGGCACTCCGCAATTCAAGTCAAAAGTGAAACTATGGTTTCACAAAACCTTACTTGAGATAACATTTGAGTCCTGTAATAGAGTTCATTCTCTCTTGCTCATTCTTCAAAATTTTCTTCAATTTAGATTTTACGGCCCTTACAAAGTAGAGAAGAAAATGAATGAGTTAAGTTATAATTATAGTACTCTGGTCTAAATAAATTAATGGAGTACTAGTATACTGAAAGAGATAGCCAAGTAAATCATACAATTAATTTAGTTGTACCTGTCCCACCAACTGAGGATTTAACTGAAGAAATTCAATTGGACACCGTTGAACTTGGAGCAACAAATCTTCGGAATTCGGAAATTATGAAAGATCAAGACCAGAACTTTTACATTTGCAACAACAAGAAAGAAATGAACTTAAACAGTTATTATTCGAATATCAGCACTTGTTTCCGGATATTCCTACGAGGACAAACAAAATTTTTCATGACGTTGAAATTGTAGATTCAAAACCTATGAAACAACACCCATACAAGATGAACCCTCTCAAACAGGAATACTTGAAAAAGGAAATTCAGTATTTGTTGGAGAACGATTTCATAGAGCCCAGTAAAAGTGACTGGAGTTCACCATGCATACTTGTTCCGAAACCGGATAAAACTATCCGTATGTGCACTGATTATAGGAAGGTAAACAGCGTGACAAAAACAGATTCATTTCCGTTACCAAGGATCGATGATTGCATTGATAAAATTGGGAATGCCAAGTACGTCACCAAATTTGACCTTCTGAAAGGATTTTGGCAAATTCCACTTACGGAAAGAGCCAAAGACATTTTGGCATTTGTGACTCCAGATGGACTCTATTAATATAAAGTAATGCCGTTTGGGATGAAGGGTTCTCCAAGTACGTTTCAACGCTTGATGAATATGATTACTTCCGGTCTAGATAATTGTGATGCTTATATTGATGATGTCATCATCTACAACGACATCTGGAAAGGACATCTAGCCACGATTCGGAAATTCTTTGAAAAACTCACTGATGCTAATTTGACAATCAATTTATCTAAAGTGAGTTCTGCCGTGCTTGTGTAACTTTTCTGGGACATATTGTGGGACATGGTCAAGTTAAACCTATTGATGCTAAGGTCAAGGCTATCTCTGATTTTCCTGTTCCTGTCAGTAAAAAGCAATTAATGTGATTTTTGGGTGTGGCCGGATACTATCGAAAGTTTTGTTCCAATTTTTCCAATATTGCTGAACCTCTGACAAATTTGTTAAGTAAGAGAAACAAGTTTCTCTGGACCGAAAAATGTCAGGAAGCTTTCGAGAGGTTGAAAGCAATACTCAAAAGTGCGCTGGTTTTAACAGCTCCAAATTTTAATCAGTCTTTTAAATTGTCTGTGGATGCAAGTGATGTTGGGGTTGGAGCAGTATTAATTCAAGAAGACAACAATGGCATTGATCACCCAGTGTACTATTTCTCTAAGAAATTAAATAAGCACCAAAGAAATTATTCAACAATCGAGAAGGAATGTTTGGCTTTAATATTGGCATTACAACATTTTGAGGTTTACATTAGCTCAGCTCCTTCTCCGGTTGTTGTGTATAGTGATCACAACCCCCTTACTTTCATCGACAAGATGAAAAATAAAAATCAAAGATTATTATGGTGGAGTTTGACTTTGCAAGAGTATAATCTGAACATCAGGCACATCAAAGGAAAGGACAATTTGATTGCAGATGCACTTTCCCGTGTATAGAAATATTATTTCATATACACTTTATATAATTCATAAGAATTTTCATGTAATTTTGTTTACCTCACGTATAATTTACATATGGTAAAAAGAAAGCTTTATTATATAAATCTTTCTTTTTTCTTTATGGGGGAAGTGTTACGTATATGTAATTAAACTGTTTGTGTGTTAGTTTTGAAATTCTTTTTTATTTTATTTTTGTTTCATTACACTTTATTGTAATGATTATTGAAAGGATTCGAAATTCTTTTTCAGTAATTCGATATTTTCTTTCAGTAAATGTTTATCTAAGACGTAAAACGTGTTACATGAAATTATTTTTAGTTAACCTAGTTCGTCTTGGGTTGACAAGAACGTAAACAGGCAGTTAAAATGATTGGTCAGTATTAAGGCCATACTTTGTTTGCGTGATCACCATGAGTAAACAACGTTTTTTTATTATTGGTTCTTAAGTGGGGCTACACTGGCGTACGTGATAGATTTCTTGTAGTAAGAGACCACATGACCCATCTCGCGAGACTTGAAATGATGTTTTTGGGGTTTAAATACGCATCTTTAATATTCTTCTGGGAGAGTCGTTTTAACATCTTGAAGGAACAAGGTCTTATTTTTATTTGTTGCCAGATTGTTTGTTTTTCATCTGATTTTTGGATTTAATAATTTATTCTCCTGGAAACTCAACAAGTTGACTTTCTTATAAATAAAATTCTGAAAGATATTCATGGAAATTTATTCTGGAATTATTCGGAAACAAAAACTGTGATTCAATTGAGGAATTGTTGATATTCGTACATTGGACCACATCTGACGTCATCGTCTTCCATACTTGTACGTCGTCGAGATTCGAACCTGGATTCTAATAGAACTATTTAGTGATAGGACTTGTGTTTTTCAATCTTAGGATCAAATTTTGGATTATATTCACAAACTGTAAGTCTTATTTACCAATTTTTACATTGTTTTCTAGGGAAATAAATTATTTTGTTAAAATATACAAAGCTTGTTGACTTCACTCTTTTCTTCTGTTTCATTTGTACGAGCCTACACGTAACAGTATGCATATTCAGGGTACGAGACCACTTAAGTTTATATTAATTAGTTCGATCTGATTCATTCTAATTGGGTCGCTCTCAATGTCTATGCAACTTGCTCTCCTGGCTATTTGCATGAGAGTGCGAGACCACTTATACATTTCAAATAATTACCACCTCATGTAATGTATGAAGAAATCTTGAGATCACATGTAAATTTTAAATCATCAGAATTCAGTGTGTGCATACGAAAGCACACCTAGAACACGTTAAGATTTTCAAAAATTAGTTTTGGGTAGGCTTAACGAACTCGCAATAAATAATGGCAAAAAATATCACACCCATAATTCTAATTGCTGCACTCTCATACAGTTTACTGGCTCACTTCCAAACTTTTTAATTAGTACGATGTATTCTTGCTCAACAAATGCAAAATAATCAAGCTGACAAAAATAGCAAACAAACTGAGATATACAGCCCAACAGAAAACTCGATATGTGACATGTCTCTGAACTCCAACAAAAATCAGTAAATGACTCACCAGTTAAACACTTAATGCTGTGAGCCACTGACTGGACAGCAAGGTATAGAAAATAGTATCTGCACAAAAAGGGTGCATAACTACCAAGGTAACAGAGTATTAATGAAAGAGCTACCAAAACCTCTGAGCTACAAAAGCAGATTGATGATAAGAGTTACAAAAAGATTTCGGATGCACATAATTTGTTCAGACAGAGATACTTTACCCACTGCTATATAAGCTTTGAAAGCATTAAGAAAAATAAATGACTTACCTAACGTTAGATGTTATATACAACATATCAAACAGATGAGAAACACTGGGATAGTTCTTTGCAGTGTGACATGTAACAAATTTAAAACTTTCTGAAAGAAGATAACACGTGGCAAAATGAACTAGAACAACTATATTGAGATTACAAATGGGATAATTTAAACCATGTTAAAAAGAAAGAATGTAATGGAACTTGACTAACTTTTCGTGGTAAACATTTTGAAATTTTCAATAATAATTCAAGAGTATAGCAAAAGAACCTTGTTATTCCCGACGGAAGTAAATGCTAATTTTTTTAATGTATAACTTAAAAAGAAAAAACATAAACTTTTAATGCGCTTAGGGCCTCCATATAGATACAAAGTGCTAGCTTGTCCATAAGTTAATGCATTTATTGTATCCACTTAATAATATTTATATTGGTAAGAACTGAGCATTACTTGGTGGTGGGGGGGGGTTGTTGCAACATTTTCCCGATTTGTGTCATCTTAGTTAATTCATCCGTTAATAATTTTCTTTATGCTCGTAAAGACAAACAATTGATTTTTTTCTTTCTGATCATATATTTCTTTGTTCCTTTGCACGGGTTCTTTACATTTCTTTCCGTCTTAAAGGAATAGAATTTGACCTTAATCCACACAATTTCATGATTGCTACACCGGCCAGCTCAACCTTACAGAATCCAGGAATTTTCTTATTATTCTGTGGTATGCTAACCACTTGGTCACTAAAAAAGTCACTAAAGTCATAGAGCCTTCGTGTCACTGTTAACGTTTCAGTCACAACATGAATGCACAATGAATGTATCAATCATGAGTTTCTGTCACCTATTTCTCTTTGAGATGGACGTTCATACATAAACCATGCTGATAATTCTAATACAGTAATACCACGATATATCAATTTGGTTTGATTCATTTTATTTTTTGTTTTAGATTTCACACTTACTAGCACCAAGTCATTGTCATTAATTATTTTCCTGGCGAATATTAGACTTATTTGCCAATTACATTTTTCACATGCACACATTTTCGTTGTTGTTCCTTTTCGAATTCTACGTCTGCTGATTGAATACAGATTTATTCATTAATTTATAGCAGCATTTCTCGAAATCATTAATAGATGTTTGTCTCAACCTCGTATTGAATTGTATATATGATTTCAGTCATGATTCTTGTTCAACAAGACAACTCTATGTATCTTTTTTCAGTTTCAGTTCCAATTGCACGTAAAGCTTCAAGTTTCCGTAACGTGTCAACTATTTCTCCTTTTCTTTCCATGTATACTATAGTTTTGGTTCAGTTCGTTTTTGCACCCTTGTAATCATGACCAATTGCTTTTGCAAAGGAGATAAATCTTTTCTTCCTGTACAACTGTTTTGAGAACAAGAGTGAAGTTGTTAAAATGATCATGAATAGGATATGAAATCTCCATGTCTACTTCTAACATGTAACCAATAGTCTACTTCTAATATGTAACCAATAGTCTACTTCTAATATATAACCAATAGTCTACTTCTAATATATAACCAATAGTCTACTTCTAATATGTAACCAATAGTCTACTTCCAATATGTAACCAACAGTCTACTTCTAATATATAACCAATAGTCTACTTCCAATATGTAACCAACAGTCTACTTCTAATATATAACCAATAGTCTACTTCTAATATATAACCAACAGTCTACTTCTAATATATAACCAACAGTCTACTTCCAATATGAAACCAATAGTCTACTTCCAATATGTAACCAATAGTCTACTTCTAATATATAACCAACAGTCTACTTCCAATACGTAACCAATAGTCTACTTCCAATATGTAACCAACAGTCTACTTCTAATATATAACCAACAGTCTACTTCTAATATATAACCAACAGTCTACTTCTAATATATAACCAATAGTCTACTTCTGATATATAACCAATAGTCTACTTCTAATATATAACCAACAGTCTACTTCCAATATGTAACCAACAGTCTACTTCCAATATGTAACCAATAGTCTACTTCTAATATATAACCAATAGTCTACTTCCAACATGTAACCAACAGTCTACTTCTAATATATAACCAACAGTCTACTTCCAATATATAACCAACAGTCTACTTCTAATATATAACCAACAGTCTACTTCTAATATATAACCAACAGTCTACTTCTAATATATAACCAATAGTCTACTTCTAATATATAACCAACAGTCTACTTCTAATATATAACCAATAGTCTACTTCTAATATATAACCAACAGTCTACTTCCAATATGTAACCAATAGTCTACTTCCAATATGTAACCAACAGTCTACTTCTAATATGTAACCAATAGTCTACTTCCAATATGTAACCAACAGTCTACTTCTAATATGTAACCAATAGTCTACTTCTGATATGTAACCCATAGCACTCTTCTTTTTTCAGCCTATCTAATTTGTCCATCATTTACCCATCTAAAATTATTTACCTCCGTGTATTGGTTCCTGGCAGATAAATTATAGGTGTCATGGTACATAATAAATAACATTGACCTTTCTTACTAAGTTTCGCTATGTTCTGCGATGGCAGATCTCTGCTTTGCAAGGTTTACTCATCGCCATCTTTTTTTATCTTGTCATTTATCTCTGAGTTTAATTCGTTATATGCTTTTGTGTGTCTGTGTTGTATTATGCTAAAAATATGTCTGAGTTTTATTCGTTATTTTGCATTTGCGTGTCTGAATCGTACCATATGAATTCTATGTAGAAGTAATATTTGCTGTTGCTTATGCTTTTTTATGGGATATAATACAAATTTAACTACGATTGCTCTTTCAGTCACAAGTCAAAGTTCAACATCCAATATCTTTACACATAATGAGTTAATCCATGTGCGCTGCAATAGTATGCAGAGCATAACGTTTAGTTTGCTATACATACATTCGTATTTTCAAATATCTTTTGTTTCCACCTAATATTTGTGTAGACAACATAATGTTTGAAGGCTGAAATGTAATATAACATTTTAACGTATCGGTAGTAATCGGGTTTGTTTGAACCATTAAATGATGAGCACAACTTTTCAATAGCAGGTTGTATTGTTACAGAGAATCTATAGAAACTATAGAAGTACTCACATGGATGGATGCACTTTCTCAAAAACAATGAGGTTTTACTCTACCAGAGGTGGAAGTCTTATCATATGCTTTAGCGCAGCTCTGTGATAGTTCAAATTCTCAGCCAGCTGTTTTAGAGATAGGCCCATGACTCGAAGTCTATTTCGTTATCACTATTCACTAATTGATTAAGTACTAAATTCTTGCTGAAAAAAATATATTTTTCACCGTTATTATGTATCATTTATACTTATTCATCCGCATAAATTTTACTATCATCTTGATAAATAGATGACCCTCATAATCGGACATAGTAAGAATAAACAGTGGAGTATACATGAGATAAAGAAAATTTAAATTGCATTTGTTATTAGTAGCGCCTATATACATTATATTCAGGTGAAGACGATCCGAACTTTTGTTGAATTAAAATATTTTCGGTCATTCTTTGTGACCCCCGCATGTTTTGCAGTTTTCGGTCTTAAGTAGTCGTGCGCCCATTTGCAAAACACACGAATGTAATAAGTACCTCCGTAAACGATTGGTCTGTACCATTTACGAATTGACTTTAAGTACAAGCAAAACCCTGATGGAACGTGTTTAGATGTTTGCATGTCCAGTTTTGCTGTGTCTCCAACATCCAGCATGTATTTGCTTGCTGGATATCACAATTACATTTGTTTGTTAAGATAATAAATTCAAAATCACAATAAACAATAGACGGAGCTGTTAATTGTTGCTGATAATTTTTGAATTTGCAACTGGGTGTTTTTCAGGTACTATATAGCGAGAGGTGCCTACATTGTAACATATCCTTATGCGTTCTGATATCTTTTCTTGCGTGTTTAGCAAATTCAAACATTATTTTTCTGCGATGCCTATGAATCGTATGATGACACAGAACTGGGCAGATGATTTACTCCAACATAATGGTACATTTTGTAATTGTAGCTGCTAGGAAAATCTCTTGAATGGAATATAATCATCCTGTCAGTGTGGTTAACTTTCTCTAAGCCAGCTATTCTGACCGATCTAATGTAGTTTCTATCAGCTGTTATATCCTTGTGCCTTCGGGACAGGCGACACTAAGCGACAATATCTTCTTCATCCATATTGCATACACATTTACAGAGATAGCGAATTTAAGTTCAATTTGTGGTATATTTTCTGTTTTTTCCGTACATTTATTAAATCAGTGACTGGGTCTATCCAAATTATATTCTTACGGTGGGAATGTTTCAAACTGACTCGACAGCGTAAAAAACAACAGTTGTCATATGTATGTTTTACATTGATACCAGCATTTCCGAACCCAAGTAAAGAGAAGCATTTTGATGCCTTGAGAAGTAATAATACAGAAACTATTTTATTAATTCGTAAGTTTTCAAATATTTAACAAGGAAAAGAGAACACTGTTTTAAGGGAAAAACAAACAGTTATGAAAATGTAAATACCTACACTTACTGTATTTTGTACTTTGGTATACTCACTACATATTTGTTTCAATATTTCTTTAATATAGAATTCAGTTAGTATAGTATCAAACTCTTACACCATGCCAGCCCTGATCAGTTACCTACGCGCTTCATGGAGAAGAGCTCTTACCGCCCATTTCCGCGACACAATATAACTAATAATGTGATAAAAAAAAAAAAAAATGTGTTAACCATCCCAGAAAAAATCCCAAACATTTATTTAAATCGGGTTGGTGGTCAATATTACAGAAACACAGCATTTTAGTCTTAACTGATTGTGTTGCGACATAGCATTTACAAAATTCTACTGATGATTCAGTTTTAAGTAACTTTATTAACACAGAACGTAAAAAAAAATCTTTTTTTCATAAATGCGACCTCATTTTTAGTATCTAAGTAGATTTAATTGCCAATTAAGATTACCATATACATCTTTATTTTTACAAGGAAGGAAAGTGTTTTGGTTTTGGTTTTCTTTTTCCGCAAAAACGTTCCGATGTATATTCGCTTTTAAGTCTAGTCTAACTGCATCTGAGTCGGTGAAATTTGCAAATGGACTCGACTTATAAGTGGATAAAAAGGGTAGACACGATAAAATTGAGCAGGGTAAAATCACTACTGCCTCATTTTGTTTTACCAAAGTACTTAATTCTAAATATACGAAGAGAAAGAAAGAAATAATGCATAACGTTATCTATCTATTTGCAAGTTTTGTATTCCTGTCCATTTATCTTCACATCATTCATTCTGTCTTTGTTTTTCGCTTTCTCCTTTCTTTTTCTCTCAAAACTGAATCTGGCAGTTGCAATAGGTAAAATCCACACTTCCAATGTTTAAAGTTAAAGCTGGCAAGGCTTAACAACAAACAACTTTTCAGATTATTTTTTGGACTTTAACTTTCTTTCTCAGGAAATAAAAAATATCGTAGCAAAAGGTAAAGATGTTCGTAATTAGTTGAGCACAACCTATAGAAGTCTTTCAATGATGATATTTCTTTTTGGTCCCAAGTCAAGAAGACACAATTTCATGCTCTTGATCTCATTATGTGTAGTCGTCCATTCTTGTAAAATGGCTTTTGCCGAATAGTTTCTTGTGTTACAATGTCAAATATTCATGTCATGTTTTTTATTTGAACCCACCGTCCAAATAGGACTTGCAATACAACATATGTTAATGATACCATGACTCTCTGATCTTCCATAGCGCATTTCTTTTTCACGTGTTCTAGATTTCGTCACATTCAAGACCACCTTCTACTACCGTCTTTGGCGTGAATGACACTTAATATCGGTTGTGAGAAATTTATGTCCAATCGATCCGAGAAATAACGGACTATTTTCTAAGCAATACGGTGAAGACGGTGTCTAGAGCAAGTAATTATTCTTTCACACAAGAGACTGTCAGCAAGATGCAGTCATAACTTCAATTTAGATTTAAACAGTCTCTTGTACCAAACATTTTTTTAAAAAGAAACTATACAAGGGCACTTTAAATGAATATATCGGCCAATAGTAGTTTGCACATTGAACCAAGGAAATACGAATAAGGGCAATAAGAAGGCCAAGTGGATTGTGCTTTCTCATAGGAAGAAGTAAATATTACCGATTCTGTAGCATCAGGACATATTTTGTTCTCAGTATTACATCATGGAAATTTTTGCGGGAAGAACATACCGGACCGAAAGCTAATAGTTTAAATACATTTAGATGTCCCTTTTCTCACCCATGCGCTAGTTGTTGTTACTGTTGTTGTGTAGTTTAACGCCATTTTCAGCACAAGATAGGCTATGCATGGTGACCAGTATAACTGGTGAAGGAAGAACCCGCAAAAACCCCGGGAAGAATCGCCCGACCCGCTAGAGAAGCTATTGGCAAGCATTGTCACGTACCTATGTTGGCCGAGCCCGAGGCTTGAACCCACTCAGAAGTGAGATGGCAGTGATCAGGGACGGTGAGCGCTTTGGATCAATCGCGCCCACCAGTCCCAAGCAAAAGAGAAATCTACTTGATTGCTAACCTTACTTTTCGTATCTCAGCCTGGTTGCCTCAGTCCTGTCGTGTCAGTCATGGTGTCCACGCGCTTGCAACACTTTTAAAAAGATAAACCTTTGTTGTCTTCTGCTGTGACTGACAAACAACAACAATAACAACAGATATAAAATAAAAATTCACTCATACAGCAATTTAAGGTCTCTCCAACTTTGATAACACGCCATATAAAACATTTTAAGAGAGACGGACATGCACACAAAAGCACACGATATTTCTTATTATGCTATAGTTGATTCCACGTCGCGACGCGAATTTTTCATATCTGAAACTCAGTATATTTTCAGGTCAGCGTCATTAAGTGTAGCTAAAACTACTTAATTCGTTTCACACGAAGTATTTAAAACGAATTAGGTACCTTAAGATACATTTAATGACGCTGACCTGAAAATGTACTGAGTTAGAGATAGGAAAAATGCGCAATGCTATATGGAACGAACTATAGAAAGTAACAAAGAACACTGTTCCCAGACACATATGCTATACACATCTTTCATGTTTGCTAAGTCCCAGCTATAAGTCATGTATAAGCCATAATCTGCCTGTCTTGGGAATATTATTGCGGCCATCTGGTTGATGTCTAAAGATTGCCGCGGGCTAGTATTAAACTCTTACGCAAGGTTACATGACCAGCCGTAGACCGGAATCTTGAATCGGCACAGGCGATAGATCTCACGCTCTTAACAAAGGCTTGCAGTTATCGCACCTATGTGTTAAAGGTTAGTCCAAAGATCAAAAGGAAGTCCACGTGGTGAATGGGGCATATTCTTATCCGTCCCCACGTTGACAGACAGCGAGAGGGACATTGTCCGCTAAGTTTGATTGGATAGGTTCACAGCGATATCCAATCGGAATTGAGCTAGAGGGTGTGATTACAGTTCCGACCCGAATGATACTTCAGACTCGTAATAGAAAATTTAGTATTCGCCTAAAGGGATTGCAGAACAATAGGGTTACTCCGAGAAGAAGCCACTCGTAATTTGACGGCAAAACTTAAGAGGTGGATTCTGTGGAAAGACAAAGCTTCTTAAAGGTCAGTAAGTTATTAGCTCGATTTTGCAGAATATTACGGCATCATAATTGTAATTATCTGTATTATGTATACTTAATTACTAGACTTGTTTAGTATGTAGAAGTACCTTTGTAGTGTTTCATTTACAGGCGTATTTGAGAAATGGGCTTGAGCTTACGTAGAGAATTATTAGATGCGAGGCGGAATTATGTAGATTGTTAGCTTGTTGTCAGAATTAATTTTGTAATTGGCTATTAGGTTACTTCGTAGTAAACCAGCGCATTTATTAATGCGTTATGTTAGAATTTACACATGCTTCAATTGTGAATTTGGAATGGTTGAAGTATGTAAGATTAGTTACTATGGACGTATGAATATATCAGAGCATGGGTATTTGAATTTGCGTACTTTGTATGAGTTGTAAGGTAAAGGAATGCGTCTGATTATTGTGATATTGTTTAGTATAACAGGATTAGGAATATGTACTGATGTGACGGAATCTATTGATGAATGTATAAGAAGTAACTGATACCGTGCTGTATTATGACGTTTGTTTTACCATACAAGAACGTATGGGTATCTCGATGTGAACGAATGCGTGACCGAAGAAATTTAATAGCCGTTATCTGATGATAGGCTGTGTGTAGTGTTAGATGAGAGGGCTAAGGAAAAGATTGTACCGTTCTTGTGTTTCACAGGAAGTTTTTTAGGGGACACAGAACTTCGGGTTCCATTGGGTCCCGAGTCTTCAAGATTTGGAGACAGAATTGAGGCTGTAGCCGAGACAGTCGAAGTCGACAGAAGAGTAGTCGTGGTAGAGAACTGGATGAGGAGGAGAAGGGTTCTAGAGAAAGTGGAAGAGGAGGAGGAGTCTAGAGAAAGTCGAGGAGAAGGAGGAGAAATAAGAGAAAGAAAGGATATACCAGATGAGTAGAAATACAAGGACAGGTGGAAATCAATCTCATACTGCTAATCAAGTGATGCAATAGGCTTATTAAAGGGTCAAGCGGAAGGAGTGTAATTGGAAATTTGAGTCATTCGATTATTGAATTGTTATTAAATTGTTATTCATTAAATTTCAACCTTTTTGTGTATCTAACCATCTAACCGTCGGCATTGCTAACTGGGGGCTAGGAGTTTTACATCTATCTTTCACTAAATTTAACATCCATCAAAATAGAGCCTGGGTGGGACTTCTATAATAGTTTAAATAAAACATTGGGAGCACTCCACCCCAACCATAACAATCCTAACAACATCACTGGCTAAAAAGAAAAAATCCAAAATTTCTCAAGAGCTATCGCGAATCCGGCAACAACCAAACAACCAGAAACGTGTTATGTGAGACCTGGGTTCTTGAAATTTTGTCAAACACCCCCAATCCGCCCCAGTTGAATCAAACATAATAATGCAGTTGCAAATGAAAACTCATTCACTTACCAATCGGAGTGGTTCATTGATCAGTCCACACGCTATTCCACGAGATTTCCATGTAGTGTATCATTGCACTAGTAATAGCCACACTTGCGATATTTCCAGGACAAATAAAATATACTTCCTATAAAATCATGAGTTAGAAATCTCCTCACAGTCACTGCACACTTCGTTAGAGCTGTGCACTTTATCGTACCATTGGCTACCATAGAACGTTTCCAAGTTAGAACTGATGAACGTTAAAAGTTATCTTTATACAAATATATTATTTATTGTTATCTTTATATGACATCCATCGATCAAATATGATAATACAGTAATAATATCAAATGATTTTATGTTTCTATTTTCTCATGTGTAGCACTTGAGCACTTAGAGTCGACTGTTCACCCCACTTCGATCATTAACATATTCGTATTAATGCGCGTTTACAAATAATAGCACGTGGCTCGAGACTGTAATGCTGGCAATACGTAACAATTACAACCTTTTTTCTTTTCTAAGAGCGGCATATATAGCTTGACTCTACTTAGATAATTATTCAGATTTCCGTAAAACAGTAAAAGGTCTGATACAAAAAGAGGGAGGCAATAATAGTACGTGATGAATAATATATGTATTGAATCTGCTAATTATATTGCAAAAAATAGGTCTTATTTTAATTTGAATGGGAAATATTGGGTGA
Organism: Megalonaias nervosa; assembly: GCA_016617855.1. Lineage (NCBI taxonomy): Eukaryota > Metazoa > Mollusca > Bivalvia > Unionida > Unionidae > Megalonaias > Megalonaias nervosa. Next base: position 39,822 of record JAECUM010035198.1, read on the forward strand.
GAAAAATAATCAATGCCGTTGTCTTTGCCAAGACAAGGAAATCCCAGCCGCGGGGTTACGTTATTTGTGACCCCTTGACTGGTATATTCTTGTCTCTGTGCAAACCCCAACATAGATTATGCTAGTTTAACATAGACTTTAAGTGGTGTCACTCCCTTAAAGAATTCGAAATAGGCATTAACATGTAGAGAGATGACAAGACCGACACTATTTCTTTGAGAGAAAAGAAAGAGTGGGATAAATAAAACACAGTTGCGGTGAAAATTAATAAAACGAAACAGCATTTGATATATGAAATAAACACGAAACCAACATGAAATGATTCTTCTGTGTGAGAAGAATAACCAAGGTTTAGCATCACATTTTTGCATTTGAAACATTATAAAAATTATGTTAAACATCACAAAACCAATTAACAGAAATGTTTTAGATGTAGTAGAGAACAAACATTTCTGAATAATACTGAATTCGTAGTTACAAATTTAAATAAATACAAATTTCCAATGTTAGATTATTTATCCTGAAAAATCAAGGTTTATAACTTTTTAGGTAAAAAATTACAACTTTTAGGTATGAAATTGTAGCTTATTAGTGTGAAACTTTAACTTTTTGGTGTGAAATTATATCTTTTGAATATGAAAATATAAATATTTTAGTGTAAAATTATAACCTCTTGCGTATGAAACTATAACTTTTTACTGCGAAGTTATTACTTTTTAGCATGAAATTACAACGTTTTTAGTATGAAATTACAACGTTTTTAGTATGAAATTACAACCTTGTAGATATGAAACTAACTTTTTAAGTATGAAGTTATAACATTTTAAGCATGAGAAATTTATTTTGTTAACATTTTTATTTCATCGAACATGAATTTGGCAGGTGAAATCTTTAATAATGGCAAATTAAGTATTATAATAAGAAGTAATAATCACAAATTTAATCACAACTGAATTTTCTGTCGTTACTCCATCTTCAGTATTACAAGAAATAAATACAGAAAATATATACATTTCTAACAAAAATAAAACAATCCGTTAAAATGTTTCATCATAAGAATACAAGAGAATCGTATTTGCTGAGAATCTCAAATAAAATAATGGAAATAATGGCACAATAACTGTAACTGAAAAAAAGAAACTCTCAGATACGCACTCTCAGAAAAGGACAAACGAGTTGCAACGGATTTATGTTTCGTCTTTTAAGTTTATAATATAATGTTTATTTAAGTCGTTTGAAACTAGGACAGTTATATCTTAAATCCTTTAATTCAAGGGTTAGTACTATAGTAAAAGTACACGTATATCTCGTCATAAGAGTCCTAGTGAAAACAAAAACGCTCTAAGGTGAAATCAGCAACTAAGTAGGTCAAGAATGGCACGCGAATTTGAATGTGGATTACGTAAACAAGAGTCGAATTCATTGTACATTTGCCCTGTAAAAGGCTATCACACGCGCTATAGCATTTGATTGGTTCAATTAGATTTGAAGGTCTGAACAGGACTGATTTTGTTTACCACATTTGAGTTATGTTGAAATGATACAATTTAATTATTCGAGAAATTTTAGTGAATCACATTTGTTTATTTGAAACACAAATGGACACCATATAATGAAGATACCCGTACCATATTTAGGTTTTCAGTTATACAAAGCGTTAATAAGAGACAGAGAGGAATCTTTGATTTACATATTGGATACGGCAGAGCAAATAAACTTTGATTTAAACAGTTAGTACTTTGAAGACTATCTGAATATATGCAAGAACTTGAATATCTAACTAATTTCGTCGGATGTTTTTGTTTTGTTGAAACTTGTCAAGGATTTCAGTGATATTTTTTTTTTCACGAGATTACATGGAAGTAATAACGTTGCGATTGATAATTCTGTTGAATTAAGTGTTATCATGGTCTTAGTTCGGAATACTTTAGAACAGTTGCCAGATTAGTGAGAAATTGATAGTATTGATGGTACATTATTAGGATTACATTCTATGAATTTTTTATACGCTGCACGTTATTTTTAATTCTTTTACTTTGTTTGATTTTATATTTTATTTAAATAAATTTATATTTGGAAACTTGAATGCTTGTTGGGTTTATCCTGTCCTGGTATTTAAGTTTAAGCCCCTAGACGTAACTAGTTCATGTCAATCAGAATAGGGGACGCAGGTTACCTAATGAATAACTACCTGTTCAACGAATCAACAAATATCACACCAACTGACATACACGAAAACTGTACTTTATTGAAGACCATGTTTCCTTATACCACACAGAAAGGATCTTTACAGTGTTATGTATGTTTAATTTGTATTGTGTGACTTTGTCCATAATTGAGGTTATGGGTTTGGGCCAACCTGACTAATGCTTTTATTTTGTAAATAATATATTACAAAGCGATGTTTGTCTACGTTATTATTATTTGTAGGTAAACATGTTTACTTGGATTTGAGTTCAGGACACTGACTTTCCCCTCGAGAACTCCTGGTCTACTTGTTGTCAGCCATGTTCCTTACTAATGTAAAGGTTTAGTAATAGAACCGATCTTATTTGCAACTTAGAATACTCTGGAAATGAACTTTGACCCTCATCCTAGTCCTCATAGGGTTTCTTAGGTTTTCATGTGATGGTGAAGAAAACATAAATTCTTTATTCCTACCTTAACATCTGTCTAGTAGAATAAGTCATTTAGTTGTGGTCAGTTTTAATTTGAGAGGATGGATTTATTTCAATTATTCACTGGAATTACAGTGTGCTTTTTAACTTTAGGACTATGTCACTCTTTCGGGATTAATGTGAATTCATTTAGAGACATTTTGGATTATATCATTGTGATACATCAAGACTTAGCTCCTCAACACTATTCCAGGCTATTGATAGATCAGGACATTCAAAATTGGACTTCATCCACTGGAATTCGTTTGGGAACTCAGTTCGTTTGGACTTGTGAGAGAACTTTTTGGAATGTTTGGGATATAATTCATATATAATTCGTTTAAATTTTTCACTTTGTATTCTCGAGAAATAAATCATTTGTTGAATTTTAATAAACTTGTTGCTTTTCGCTCTTTTCTGTTACTTAGTCTAAGACCATAGGATTGTAACAACAGGTGCTGATGTAAAGAACGTGAACCCCTTATTTCCATTGGCCTGATTTAAGTTCTATGATATGCCCAAATATATTTTTGTCTGCTTACAGTGCCTAAAATTGTGTAATTTGTCTAATATAAAAGCAACACAATCATACGAAAAGATTGTACGTTTAAAATCTACAACCTATGTGCAAACGTAAGCATTGTTTTAAAAGCTTCCGTGTCACTGACTGTAATCAGTACTATCGGTTTTGTTTTTGTCCGCAGTACCGGGTTTCCCTAAAACGAAACTCACCAAATCAATTTTCAGTTGCTGGTTGAGTAAAGGGGGAAATGTGCCTATTATCATATCTATTTGCTGTCCGTGTTCTCTCTCTCTCTCTCTCTCTCTCTCTCTCTCTCTCTCTCTCTCTCTCTCTCTCAGCAGCCAAAATATCTCACGCACATCGACTATAGAGTATGGATCAATGCCTATTTGAACATTGCAACGCATGTGGTGGCTCTGTTGTGTGTAAATACTTCCTTGAAGTACAAGATGTTTCTGACTGGTCAAAAAAAAATGTGCCTTGTTATGTCATCGCTAAAATGTGATAAGCCCAATTGCGTTGTATGCATATGTGTACCGATAACATATCTGAGTACCTAAGAATTTCATTCTTGACATATCCATCAAAATAGAAACCATTGCAAAATATACTGAAGGAATATTCCATTAAAGGTAGGTTTTCTGAATAGTATTTATCAAGCATCTAGTAATTCACAAACCAGACTTGTGTATACTGCCTACAAGAAAATAATTCACTTCGCCGCTGTGTACACAGTCGTTTGTTGTTGTTGTTTTGTTGGGAGTGGGTGGGGGTGTGTGGGGATGAACAGAGAAAGACTAAATATACCAACGAATTTTGTCCTAATTGGTAGTATATATTTACGTGTCAGACTCCTCATCGTATGCGAGATAAGAAAAAATGCTATCATAGGTCATAAGGAGCGGACGGTGCAATATACCAGAGCTATAGCTGTCAGGATGTTGTGAACTATGGAAGTGAGACGTTTCATCCTGGAATGTGAATGTATGAGAACATGACTGAGTTTATTCAGCTGGATATAAATAAAGGTCTTACTCTCTAACAAGATACATTTATGCAAAAAGATCGACAAGGAAATGATACGAGGTTTATGAAAATCGAACTGAGTCAATTATGATCTTAAAACTATCTGTATATGTACAGAAAATAAAAGACATCGCAGCTAGATGACTGAAAAATTGTTCAAACTACGTTAAAAATCCAAATCACACACACACACACACACACACACACACACACACACACACTTGTAAATTTCAAATTATCACGATCTTCTTCAGGGGTATGAGAAAAACTGAGACTCCTCGTACATTTTAAATTATTACCTTTTAAGTGTGTGGATACATGCAGAGACTAGCTAAACATTTTTCAAATTAGCACGATCATGTACAATAAATAATAAAAAAATATCACACCTATAAATTCTGTTTGTAGCACTCTCATATACCACGTACTTGGTGCACTGGTCCACTTCTAAAAGTTTTAAATGAGTACGATATTTTAGCTCAATAAATGAAAACTATACACACTGAAAAATTTATGTAATCTAGATTAGCATACAGCCTGAGATATAATGCCCCCCCCCCCCAAAATATTCGAGAAACCTCACGATATCTGGACTTGTGCCAGATCACGCGAACTAACAAAAAATCAATAAATGACATAATGATGTGTTAGCCGCTTACAGAACATGTATCAGTGTAATAACAAATAGTGTCTGCTAAACTAGTGCATTGCTATCGGCTACACAATTATTTTTGTTCCTCTTATCACTGCATTTTCTATTAGAATGATAAATAACTTTAAAAACTCAATATCAGAAATGAAACCGAGAACTGCCTTATGAACATATAATATCATACTCAATCTTTCTATAGTTTTATCAACCGTAAATGCAGGGTTTAATGGTCAGGGGTACAACAACACAGACACTGAGGACAATTTCTAACGAAAGATGATACTTCATAAGTATAATTTGTGTTGGAAAAGTAAAAGCTTTGTGCTTCAAATCAAGAAATTTCTAGTTCGAATCGTTCGCGCAGAAGATGATTCTGTATACATTGAAAACCATCTTAGTGTATAAAGGAGACCACACACACAAAAGTCAGGTTAAACTACACTCACCGATCAGAAATAAACATGAGCTCCTCAAATAAGGAAAAAGTTAAAAATTTTGGCGTAACATTCAAACGTTGCAGGAAGCAACCGGTAAGTTAAAAAGACCGTCAAGGTTTTATCTTTATCTGAAGTCAATTAATAAATATTAGAGACTAATCATACACAGAGGTACTGATCTTATGCAGGAGTTTGGGTAGGATCGCAAAATTTCTGTGCGAAGAATTAAGATTTAATGATGCAAAACCTAGATTATTCACAGCTGAAGACGAGACGCATCTTAATACGGCAAATGCATGTCATATCTGGGAAATATTTCGAAACAAAGTAAGAAATCATGATCATTTATCATGATCATTTAGCAGCTCAGAACGACTGAACTGAAGAAAAAAAATATTAGGCATGCAAAATTCATTCCACTCTTTATTCGAAACTTGTCAGGTTATAACGGTTACATATTCATCGTGGCATTGGTTAAAAACGATTGAGATGAGTTGAAATCATACCGAACAATGACGAAAATGTTTGCTGTAAAACAAATCTATCTTTGTAAAGTTGGGAGACAGCAAGATGGCCACCACGGTATTTAGTTAGCAAATTTCTCTCAGATGTTGGTAATATTAACAGTTAACAGTTTGATGTAGTGATTCATTTTCAGACTAATGTCTATGTGAATCTTTTATCCTTTAATATATGGTTTCATTGTGTCTGTGGGTTATGTGTATTTTGTAAAATTTGTGGATTTTAGAAATCTGAAAGTGAGCTTTCTTTCTCGTGTGTGTATACTTTGTGTCACTTGCACGTTCGTGACAGGACACCCTTGCTGATCCAGTTATACAAACTATATTAATTACTCCACACAGTCACTGAGGCTCCTGCATTAAGCTGTGCTGAACTCTCTTAACCTGTCCAGATTACTGTGGCAAAATGATTAATGCAAAGAAAACTGTTCAGTCTACCCTGAACACTAGTTTCCAGGGTATTAGAAAGGAAAACAGCAAGTCATTAACTAGGTTAGCTACAAGCTCACAATCTGGGGAATTGGATACCGAATATGTGAGTAGTGTTACAATAATCCAGAGGGAACTTCTCGAAATAAAAACTGCCATAAAGTCATTAGTGACCAGAAGGGAGTTAAGTATGGTAGTATCTGACATAGTCTCCCAGCTTTCGATAAACTTAAAGTCGAACTAATGAAAAAGGTGGAAATAAAAGTTGTGAACCAAACAAAACAGCTGGAAGGGAAAAAAATGAATCAGCGAACTTTGAAAATAACAGATTGAAACAAGATTTAGAGGTCTCAAGGAAAGAAAATGAAAACTTAAAGGAAGAAATTAAAAATAATGAAGATCGCTCTAATGAAGCCCCGAAGACTGCAAACCATAATGAACAATACTCAAGAAAAACTAACATCAAAATTTTCAACTTCCCTGAATCACAGAATGAAAATGTCAAAGCAACGTTTACAGAGAAGGTGAAAAATGTAACAGGCCAAGTATTACGTGAGAGGGATACTCTTGCAATACATCGGATCCCCGGGAAAAAAGTGATGCCCCAAAACCAGTCTTTGTGAAATATTGGAATGCAGAATCCAACAACAATATTGCCAAGAAGAAAAGAGATTTTAGGAGCAAATAAAGTGTAAGAATAGTGGAAGATGTCACTGGGCAAAATATTGAACTCTTAAATAGACTGACCACCCATCCAAAAATGGAATCTTCCTGATAGTACAATTGCAGTGTGTATACCAAAACAAAGGCTGGTAAAAGGTACAAATTTGACCTTTCTGATGACATCAGTAAAAGAATAAATCTCAATCCGGATGTGTAATAATCTTCATAGAGGTTCTGCTTACAATTGGAAGTATAAAACTTTGTACCAAAACAAATGAAAAAATTTTATGCTGGCCTATGTATATACTGAGTTAGGAAAAGTGGCTTTAACAGCAGGACAAAGCCTTTACTGGGTAAGAAATTTCACATGACCTTGCAGTTTAATTTGGACTTGTGCTTTACTTGTGCTGGATCTTGACAAGAATGAGTATAAGACGTTAGTGATTTTCATACATTAGCCATATGTATACATGTTTGTGTGTGTATGTATATCACTATATACGAATGCATAAATATGTATGTATGTATGTATGTATGTATGTATGTATGTGTGTGAGTGCGTGCGTGTGTACCATATGTATGTATATGTCTATATATGAATGCTTAAATATATATGTATGCGTATGTGCGCGTGCATGTATGCGTGTGTGTGTGTGTGTGTACCAGTCTTGTGTTTCACGAACCTTTATACACTCACAGACATGTCCAACAAACAGATGAAGAACTCGTATCTCGTATCTAACGGCTTTTAATCTTTTGGCAAAAGAAGAAAATGAACGAGCAAAAGCTATGTTTTTTGTAGTAGTCTTTTTTTAATATAGCTATACTGTATTGATGTTAAACGTTTTTTTTGTGTACCAACACCCAAGTGTAGAACAGACTTTATGTGTCTTTATTTTGGGCAACATCATATATGTACCCAGTGGTGCATGACATTTTACTACAGTAATCACTTCTTTAAACATGTTGTGTAGTGCGCCTGAGAGAGTATCTCAAGGTGTATACGAGTTCTTTTTATGATATTGATTGTGTAATGCCTAGCTATATAGCTCTGTGAAACTTCAACTCAATTACAGAACTAGTAATGGATACCCAGATTAAAATTGTATCAATGAATGTTAGGGGTCTACATAGTTCCAAGTTAAAATCAAGAGATATTTTCAGCTGGGTGAAACACAAGAATGCATCCATTATCTGTCTGCCCTTTTGTCAACTTCCAATTTCACTTAGTTTTTCTTTAATTTTGCATCAAAGAAACAAACAGACAATGTAGAACACCTTAGGGTTTTTAAATTAGTGGTTCTTTTTGTACAATATTTTAAGAGTGTACGTGTCAGTGTGTAAATGTGTGTGTGCTTGTGTGTTGTGTCTAAGTGAATGAATGTGAGCAAGCTCAAAACTACCTTACGAAGAATTAAGATTTAACGAATCAAACACAGCCAAATACCAGATGCATTTTAACAAGACAAATGCATGGCTATTGGTGAGAAATATTCCAAGACAAAGTAAGAGATCACGATCATTTAACAGGCTGCTCGGAACGACTGTAATTAAAAACATCGTGGCATTGATTAAAATAACTGAGATGAGTTATAATCACACCGATAATGCCTATAAATATATTTTATTCAGCAAAGACTTCACACAGCTAATAGATTCATGAAGGATGGTAATGAAATAACTCTAAAACGAACCATTAAATTTGTGAATAGCACAATATGTAGATCATGTGGATAAAAAAAAAAAAACCTAAGTGATGAAAAGTTTAAAGAAGGCCTGATACGTTTTGGAAAATTTAGATCGATGTTTTTGTGAATCCGCAGAAAAGTACATTTTCTTGAATGTCCATTTGTAATCATATATTAATGAAAAACCATCTTATTCGAAGAAACCGCCTAATGTGGACCTTCTCGTCACATATATACTTATTTTTCACCATCTTAAATTGGGCAAATTTTAGACTGTTCTTAGAAATGTCATTTTATACAATGATTCGACAGAATGTTTTAGAATGAAGTTTCATTGAACCGTCGCTGATTTTGTTTCCTATCAACAAACGCAGATCTCTATATGATTATTACTACATACACTGATTTGTTTTGAAATTAAGGGTGCTGGCATAAATGTAGAAAGGTAGTAAGTACGAAATGATATTGTTGCACTTAGTATTTATTGATTCCGGAAGACTTTCTGCTGTAAAATAAACTTATGTTTGTAAAGTTGTGCTGTTTTAATTCATAATTAATACTGCTGGATTTGATTTTAAATCCTAGGATGTTCTTCTTTCGAGAAGTTGCATAGATCCTTGAAACATCGTTTGCAGCAGAAATATTATCATAGCCTCTATTTGTATTATAAATTTACTACTTTTAACTTTGAGTCATAGGTTTTCGTCACTAAAATGTTCGAATTTTCAAAATATTGAATGTTATTTCTTGCTCATATCCATTTCGATGATGTAATATTTAATATAAGTATAATACTATTGATATATAAATTAAGAGGCAGTATATGGATTATATAGTATAAACAAAATGTATACTGATCACCCACAACTTGCATCAAATATTCTTACTGTTTTACCACTAAATTCGTAGGGACAGATCTTGGTGTTCGTAGATTTCACAACGTTAAAGATTTAACCACGTTCAGTAGGTTTTATTGGTATGTTACCGTCTTCGTATGAAGCATATGTGTCCTGTTCTCTACACTGGTTCAAAAAAGCTTTGTAAAGTATGCAACTGTTTCATGGTGATCTTGTGAAAATGTCTAATAGTGGTCTTTTCTACAGACGACCAATAAGTCCACGATGGCATCAGCACCTAATACTCACCTATATTCCCCATCTTCAAAAGATGGAGCCATGAAAGCAGTACATGAGCTCCAAAAGGAGATGGTTTTGGCCTTGGATTCAGAAGGAGTTCATCTCGGGAAGACAGGGTTGCTTACTCTATTGCAAATCGGTACGATGAGTGGTGAGGTGTACCTCTTTGATGTCCTAAAGAATGAAAAGGAGCAGGATAAACGTTTCTTTAAAGACACTGGACTGGACGCAATTCTTACATGTAGCGATATTGTAAAGGTAAGCGCAAGATAATTAAAATTTAGTATTGAATTTCAAGTAGAAATACACTCTTGTTTACACCAATGCACATCAGGTGAAGAGCTCAAGCACAAAACACCTCGTGATATTGGACTTTACAAAAGCTTAAGAAACTATCTTCAGTGAAAATAAGAATCTCTCATAGCAAGTGAGGTAATATAGACTACGCTTTGGAACTATGCTTGTAATTTCTTGCAGGTACCAGCTTGCAGGAAGTGGCATATCGTATTTATTCAATGAAATTCCCAAATATTATGCCTAAAGAACATCATTTAGAAATTCAGTTCATCGAGTATCAATGTATTGTAACGTTGCTATGAGCAGCAGGCAGGGTGAACCCTACAACTTTTTGCCTGAACCGTTAAGTAAAAATAAAATAACAAAAATAAGGTCAATAACGATAAACCGAGCCTTCTAACTATATTATTACCGTACGGTTTAAAAAACGAATAATAAATCGTTTGGGTTAGCTCACCTTTGTTATTTTATTTTTGACTTTTGTTATAGTGCGTTTAGTTTACTTACCGGGTTACTCAATTTTTGTCATTCACCCTTCCTGCTGCTATGAATTTATCCAGATCAGCTATTGCATGTATATACATGAAGTGAGTCATACATACATGTACTGAGATAGGTATGCGTACCGATTTTTCAAGGACATGTGTGGTAGTTCAAACAATAGCTGTGTTTATCGCCGCGGATATCTCCCCCCGGATATCTCCGGGGAGATAGGTATTTGTGTGCAGTTTATTTCCGTGTTTTAATTTTAAATATAATACATTTTAATCGGTTCATATATATAATGGCAAAATATCTTAATAAAATTATAAATATTTATTTATTTGTAAAATCAGACATCAAATGCTATTGCACAATAATCACATATAATAATTTCTAAAACGTATATTCGTAGTCGAGTTCGTTAGCTCAATGTTAAAGTTGCTGGAAACTTTAATATTGATGTTTGTGGTTCGACCCCAGATCTCGCCGAGATGGGTTCGGGTCCCCGGGTCGCCCACGTCTTTTTAATAAGTGGGGGGGAGGCATCCCCTGAGATTTCGATAAACCACCACGTATCTCGTGGTCGGATTCTATTTTGGAATTCTACCCCGGGGTTTCGTGGGGCTTTATCGAAATCGCAATGCCTAGACAGCCTTCTGAATTGCTAATATTTCGCTTTCGTCGATTAGAAATTCGCCGGGAGGTGTGTCTATGCAATACCCCCCCCCCTAAAATAATCAGTAGCATGCCTTGAGCTCTCTGCCCCATGGAAGAAACCCCAAATAAACATCCAGAAAGGGTGTTAGCCAAAAGAAACAGAACATGGGCGTGCCGCATAATACGTCATAAGAGAGACGACAATGTAAGGACCCCATGAAAGTTACACAGGCTATCGAGGGGCTCCATTGAAGGGTAACCGCTAGGATCTACTGATTATTTTTGATAAATTAAAATACAGACAAACATGCATACATACAGACATACATAGAAAGGGGAAATAATTCTCTAGCAGAGGAGGAGCAGAGTTAATCACAGATTAACCAAAGATTTTATCCAGACCTATACGATATCTGGATCTTGGGTCATGAAGATTTATTGTTATAAATCCGAACGGAGCAGATTGTGCTTTTGAAAAGAAGCTTTTAAACTTAATCATGTCCATGTCCCCTGAACACCAAGTATAATAAATATTCTGTAGAGTATAATTATCTACTCCATTAAACACAACCAAAATATTGCAGTTGTCTCTGATCACTTTAGGTATTTGTGTATATCGTTGTGTAACATAAATCACGTCAGTATTTTTGTGACGACCTCGAGAAAATATTCTAGCTGGATTTGTTTGTCTGTCCAACATAACGTCATCGTACACCACTAAATTATTAATAAATCCATCTAGGTCATCTACAGATGGAGCCTCATCAATATCGGTAATAAAGTCAACAACATCGTTTCCGTCTTCATTCAGCAATTTTGCATTTTCATTAAAATCTTTAAGTACTTTGTAACAGTGTTGATCATCTACGGATGGTGCTACTAAATACAATTTACTCCATTTTAACCATCGCATTATTAAATTTAATAATAGTTGTGTTTTACCCGATCCAGACGGACCTATTATAATCATTCTTATCGAATTTGGTAATGCTGGATGATGCTTCACTGGCTCCTGTTTTCGTGTCGCCGAAAAGTCAATTATATCCATATAATAAATAATATGAGTCTACATTGTGTTCGATGTAGATTATCTACACCCACTACTGGACTGACAACAATAATAACAAAAAATAAACGACGCGCATTAACAGGTAAATGTGTAAAATGCGGCACGAAAAAATATAAATTTATCTCCATGTCTGATTCCCTGACAAAGTCAGGTACAAAGACAGGTGGAGATATAGCCGCTTTATTAGGAAAATTACCAGGAACTCCGTGGGCTAAATATGCCGGTGAGAAACACTTACCAGGATATAATTATTGTGGTCCTGGAACCCGACTTGACATCCGACTTGATGATCAAGATCAACCAAGGCCAGGAGAGTATCCAGTAAATAAGATTGATCAAGCGTGTCATGTTCATGATGTTGCGTATAAAAGTAAAGATTTACAACAAAGGCATCTCGCAGATGTAAAATTGATTCATGCAGTA